>JAWQFJ010010621.1:120000-130000 GCA_034096865.1 Theodoxus fluviatilis
GACAGGGAGTGGAATTCTTTCATGCATTCATTTATTCGTTCATTTGTTTCTTGGATCTCAGAATTAAATTATATCTAAATGTGCCGCAAGCATGACATTTACCCACGACTGAAGCTGGAGAACACAAGAAGACCGTGAAGTGCTGAGGTAGCTTTGTTTTACCTTCCCTTCACGGGAATGATGTCGGAGGTGCAACCCTACCCGCTTCAGAAGAACAGACGGCAAAGGTAGCTGAGGATAGGTTGTATGTCAGGCAGACAATGGCGTCCTCAATGAACTTTTCCACAAATAGACAATTGCCGGAGGCCCTTCCTATCTGGTCACCCATCCTCCTCCATGAAACGGCCAAGTGCTGTTTTATCGTAGCGGGAGTACTCATTTTCTACGTCCCACCGCAGGGCTAACGCTGTGACCTGGACGTCGTGTTTGACTGCAGTCCGCAGGGGAGTGGACAGTTACGAATTCCCCTCGCCCAAGAAAAGAAACATATTTGGTTTTTGTAGTTAGATATATTCGAAAACACATTTTGTGCGCAGGCGATGCATACTTGGGAACTGATGAAGTAGATACTGCGTGAGTTGTGTAATAGTGGGCACTACCGCATGCAAACCAAGAACATAATCATCGGAATTCACAAAAATACCACCTTTATGCATGCGTATACCATGCGTCAGACAAAAATCGATGATTCAATACGATTCGATATGAAAGAAACGTCAGCTGGTTTGGCTCAATCGAAAAAGAATGGAAATGCTCTTCCTGAATTTAACAGGAATGGTTGTTTGTCATTAGGAAAAAGTCTGTCGATTGATTTATGTTGCTTGGCTTGTCATGCTCTCCAGGACAAGTCCCGAGATAACACATGTACAACATGCTGGTATTACTTCCTCTTGCAGTGCATCGCACAACATTTGCCGTGTCATTTTGGATCAGGTCGGCGGTTTTGCATCGTACTGCACGTATGTGCTCGCCTGATATGCATCTCACGAACTCTCCTCCCCCGGGACTGCAGGCGAAAACGCCTCAAGAATGCTTTATGGAGCGTTCCAGCGTAGCATGTCACATTAGGCTGATGACCCCACTCCCTCTACTGGGGGGCCGAGCTAGTGCCAAAATCTGCCAAGGAAGACCGATTTGCCCATCAATCCGTGTGTGCAGACCTTGCGATTTCAATGCCAGCGTGTCTGCGTGACTTCCCGCATCTCTGCACGCTTTAACCGTGCAGTCTCGCGTGTCTCTTGACATTCCAGAACGTTCCTGAGTGTCGCGGTTTTTGTGTGACTGGAATTTTCTGCGGTCTGCGCATCTCGCATGCTTGAGGAGCATCCCCAGGCTCCTCTGTTCGCCGGTGAAGATAGAATCATAGGGCTCCCATTGTAACTTGAGGAATGTGCCTGCATTATGGTTCCTCGCGACGCACTCATGCCTTGTAAATCGCCTGGCTCTGAATGCCTGCCGTCGCAACTGGGGTTATGTTTGCAAGGCAACATATCTCCCACGTTGAATAGGCAGTGTCTAGGGTTTCCACCCGCGCGGGGTTAAAGTGACGGCTTGTTGCATAGAAGATAAAATAGGATCAGTGTTGTTTACCAAGTACTAGACTTCCACAGGTTAATGTGTATCTTTTCCAATCTTTTGTGTGCGTGTTACATTTACACACAGTTTCTGTCTGAAATGAAAAGTAGCAAAATGGAATAAATTTGTGACTGGTGAAGTTGTTTTGACTTAAGTACGTATAAGACTTGTAATGCTGTGAACTGTGACAGGAAGGACTATGAATGGTGTGAACTGTGTCTGTGCCAACAAGGATGAACATGTGATAGTGTGTGTGTGTGTGTGGGGGGGGGGGGGGGGTAGGGGGGTGGAGTGCATGCGTTATGCGTTGATGATCGTGTATGTGTGCTGTGTGAGTGTTGTTGTTGATGTGCATGCCTGTCTCTTGTTGGTCTTTCCTGTGATTGTGTTGTGATGCAGGATGAAGAACATGATTGGGGGGGGGGGGGGGGGGGGGGGGGGGGGGCTTGTACATGTGTTATGGTTGAAGATCGGGTATGTGTGATTGCGTGACGATGATTGTTTGATGTGCATGCTTGTGTCTTTTGCTCCTTCTGTGATTACTTGTTGCGATGTAAAATGGTTCTCTATTGAATTGAATTGCCTATGATGTAGCGCTAAACGTGTCCTATCTTATTGTGTCTTTCTGTTTACTATTTCTGATGCGCGTGTTCAGTATGTATATTTACTTGAAGTAACATGGTGTTATTACATTTGTTAGAGTAATAAAGTATGATACAATTGCGTGCTATCTTATTTTATGGCCTATGATTAGTGTGTGGACTCCATAACTTGAGCGATGTGATTGAGTTAATTAATGTTGAACTTCTTGTACGTTTCTGTTTTTGTATGTATGTATTATGTTATTGCCACCGACAAAACGAATTTCTTTGTAACAATGAGGACAATAAAGTATCTTGTATCTTGTATCTTGTATAAGGGGAGTTTATTGCAGCAGAACTATATGAATATCTAAAATTCCAGAATGAATTGACGATTAAAAAGACATGTTTGGGAAAAGACTAAAATGATTTTAGTCATCAAAGAAAAGGGAGACAAAAGGGAATGAGTAAAAACGTTGTCGATACAATGATTACAACAGAACGAGTACTTTGTACACTTCTGGCTGGAAACAATAATGGTGGCGGTTATTGCTTACCACGCCTGTATCCTTTCTAATGCTTTGGCCCCGGGCGTAGGCTTCAGGAATTACACCAGTGCAGGTAATCCCCGGGGCCCACGTTTTATGAGCGACATTTTCCCCAGGGCGTTCCCCCTGTGGGTTGGGGGTAAGAATTGACCCCCCTGTGGGTTGGGGGTAAGAATTGACCCCCCTGTGGGTTGGGGGTAAGAATTGACCCCCCTGTGGGTTGGGGGTAAGAATTGACCCCCCTGTGGGTTGGGGGTAAGAATTGACCCCCCTGTGGGTTGGGGGTCAGAATAGACCCACCGCGCCTCCCTACGCGATTCGTAAGAGGCGAATAACTAGGGACACCGTGACTTGATTAGCGTTTACTCTAGTGATTTTCGGGCTAAGTGGCCTTACATAGCCTACAAGGCTGATAGGCTGTAAAACACTATCCATCCATCCCAGGGGCGTCTGCCTTTCCTGATGAGACAGAGAGGTGACAGAAGGAAAAAGGTAAATTCCTGCACGTTTGGCAATTTGTCCCCCTGTCCCCCGCTCGCCCAACCCTTTGCAGACATTACACACGAAACAAATCTCTTCCACTTGACCTGACTTTTCTCCTCATCCATTATCTTTTCTTTTCCTTACCCTTCTTTCTTTTCTTCTTCTTTTTTTCTTTTTTCTTTTTCTTTTTGAGTGACAAAGTGGGCCAGGACAGCTCCACCTTGCTTGCCTGCAGACAGACTGGTGGGCAAGGCAAGACTTGAGAGGCGGGCACTGCAAAGGCCTGGAATCACTGGAGCGCGACCACGGAAGTTTATGGGGCAATCTACGTGGGCGTGAAACCACCTTTTCACGGTCCATTATGCCTCTTTCTCCGTCACTCTCTTCGTCCTTCTTCAGTCAGTTTTGTAGCTGGGGATTAGGACTACAGGTCTCGTTTCTTGAGCGACAAACTGGGAGGCAGTGTTAGCGCCTTTCTGGGCTTTTTGCTCGAGTGTGTCTTCATCCCCCACCCTCTCCGTGATGGGCAGAGAACTTCCACGCGCTGATGCGCAGGCATGTGGCACATAATAGTCGGCGCTTCCCTGGTATTTATCGTAATAATTCGGAATCTTCGAGCGGAATGGCTGGCATTTCTTTCATGCGGTACCTGTTTTCTCTGCTGTCAGAAGTCAGCCTCTCCAGCTTTCTGCACATGGTAGTCATTAGGTCGTTTGCCGAGGAGGAAGAGGAGATATTTTTCTTGCCCCTGCACCTAGTGCTGTTTAGCTATGCTAGGAGGAAGCCTCGATAGACGCCCCTTTTGCCTGAATGCCCCGTGCCTGGATTAGGGTACCCTAGCCCTAACCCTAGCCCTAACCCTAACCCTAACCCTAATCCAGGCACAGTGCATTCAGGCAAAAGGGACGTAACGTCCCGCACCCCTCGATAGTTCTCACCGACATTTTCCCACTGCCTCGAGCACGCTGGTGGGCCAAAAACAACATTGCACGTAGTCGGTATTTGCCTGTGTGAAGTACCCGCCTTGTACACCACGGCGGTTAACTGCGAGGAGTGCTTTGGTAACTGTGTTTGTTCTCGCTTGGTTCTTGAGTAAAGTAAATAAGTGTTTGAGTGAGTGTTTCGTGAATTGGAAAGTTTAGTCCTTAGAAAGTTTTGTGAGGAGATTTCCTGACTGGGTTAGATTAGACTGTTCTGAAAAAGACGTAAGCTGTGTACGAGAATTTTATATGGATGGATGGATGGATGGATGGATGGATGGATGGATGGATGGATGGATGGATGGATGGATGGATGGATGGATGGATGGATGGATGGATGGATGGATGGATAGATGGATGGATGAGTAGCTCTGAATATCAGTGGAAGAAACGTAATTTTGTAGCAAACAAATGGACACACTGAGGACGTACGTGCCGGCAAGGAATGTGGGTAATCACGTGTCAGGACTCTTCCTGCGCAGTCAGTCTTCCCCAGACGAGCGTTCCGTATCACGTTTCGTGCTTCTCCCGCCCCAGGTGTATCGACTTCTTAATCGTTTTCACACGCGTGTCTGGTTTACTTTACCATCCCGCCTACCGCTCTACCTGTATTTACTATGATCGCGTCTGTCGAGTGCGAGAAGTAAACAGCAATACAGCTGAGAATTCTTTTTCACCTGCAGTGGAACTATTTACAGACTGAGTTTCACCTAGACGATACATATTCCGGGCAGGAATGTGTATCCGGTTATACTAACTCCCACGGATAAGCAGACGTACAGAAAGTCCCTGTCATGGCGTCTTCAAGTCGGACGCCCCTAGGAATGTTCGATTTGGTCTGCGCCGGAATTCCAAGTATCTGGAGAATGACCGGTGCTTGGTAAGTGCCGTGAGTCACACAAGACAAGCAATGGTGGGTACCCTTCGCCCACTGCCGATACCCTACGATGCATGTATTGTAAACTACCTTGCTGTCTGGTGAAAAGGGTGGGGTTGAGGTAGGGTTGAAAGAAATAATCGGGAAGAATTCTTGGGGGTGTGGGTGGGGTGTGTGTGTGTGTGTGTGTGTGTGTGTGTGTGTGTGTGTGTGTGTGTGTGTGTGTGTGTGTGTGTGTGTGTGTGTGAAAGAGAGAGAGAGAGAGAGAGAGAGAGAGAGAGAGAGAGAGACAGACAGACAGACAGACAGACAGACAGACAGACAGACAGACAGACAGACAGACAGACAGACAGACAGACAGACAGACAGACAGACAGACAGACAGACAGACAGACAGACAGACAGAGACAGATAGAGAGACAGAGAGAGAGACACAGAGAGAGAGACACAGAAAGAGAGACAGAGAGAGAGAGAGAGAGAGAGAGTGAGAGACACACAGATTGATTGATTGATTGATTGATTGATTGATGACTTTATTAAGGCCGACGACCCATCGTACATAAAAGGTAACGTATAATCATGGAAAATGTTATATATGTACATAGACCGCAATCAAAATGGTTAACCGTCTACATCAATTTACATATATATAAGTAGTCTACATCGTTATAACCCCTAGAGTGCATGGTATATAATTCATCGCATATTTACACATTGGAAATTTAGAATTGTCTACATCATTTTACGAGTATATAGTCTATTATGGTACAAAATCCCCAGAATGTATAGCATTAAAACTAGTCTATAATTACATTTAAAAGTGCCATAATTCCAGATCATAAAGATAATACAGTCATTCGTTGGATCATTCATCCTATACTTGATTACTTGGAGAATTTTCCAACTTTTCACTGCGTAGTTTAAACGCATAAAATATGTACATTGCAACGTCTCGTGTTTTCGTGACATCGCGTCCATCAAGCAGGTACTTTACCTCGGCGTATCTAGCAGAGATTGTCTATTTGGCATTGTAAACCAACAGGAGTACTCGCAAGCAAAACGATGTCATCTGCGAAGATAAGGGAAAAGATGAGAGACACAGAGAGACACAGAGAGACAGAGAGAGAGAGAGAGAGACAGAGAGAGAGAGAGGGGGGGAGAGAGAGAGAGAGAGAGAGAGAGAGAGAGAGAGAGAGAGAGAGAGAGAGAGAGAGAGAGAGAGAGAGAGAGAGAGAGAGAGAGAGCAAGCAAGTAAACAGGCAAGTGAGAAAAGCTACTGAAAACAGCAGTTAGGTTACGGTTACAAAAACCAGAACAGCTCTGTCGACAAACTGCCAATTTGTGGTATGGCAGCTTAATAGAAGGCATCTGTCTGCAGGCAACCGCCCTCCCCACTCTTGGCAAGAGGAGCGGGAAGTGGAAGGCGAGTCAAAGATGGCAAAGTACTTTCGGGCGAACGCGGGCGGTATGGTTATGAAGGATATGTCTTGGAAAATGTGGAGGAAGTACGTTGTAGAGATAGTTTGGAAGTAGTGAAGGAAGATAGCGGAAGCCTTTTAAAGACTATTGTGGGAGGGGTAGAGGGGCTGGGGGGATGGATGGGGGGTTACTGGTACTGAGAGAATGGCGAAAATGATGAAGAGGGGTCTTCCCTGTGCTGGCATCACTATACCCCCTGCAGCTCCAGTACTTTCCCTTTTGACAGGGGGTCGTTGGCCCACCAGGGAATGTCTTTCATTGGCCTCTTTGATGTCTATGAGATTTGCAGGCACACCTTCCTATTCCTCTGTCCTACGGATAGAGTGATGTCCTCATTCGTCTGGTACTGCCCTCCTCTCTACTCCAACCCCCACCCCCCACCCTCATCGCTTCTACCACAGACTTTAGCATTCAAAATCTGATTCTACCGCCCCTACTTCCCTCCCATCACAAGCTACAGTTCTAGGCCAAGGTACCTAAAGTGGATTTAAAGCTAGGTTTGTGAGGGGGTTACATCCGGGAAAGCCTGAGTTCGAAACGCTCAAATAACAATTGCTATTCTTGATAAGCAAAGCAGTTGGAGTGCATCATATGAAGGAAAGTGGCTTTGAAGTGTCTCTGACGACTCCGTGGGGAATTTACTCATCCATAGAAAGCTGCTGAAGGTGTTAATTAGTGCGTCGTGCGAGAAATACTTTGACTTTTTTTGCGCGACGTTTATGTGATGGCCCGCACGCAAAAATAGCCGAACGCTGAAAGTCCCTGTCTTTCAACCCAGTGGTTATGCGAGATGTTTCAAATCACCAAGTCATGTTAAGATATTAACCACCTCATGTAATGTCGAAGAAATAGCAAGCGATGGTTAACTACTTGAGACATTTTCTAGATTGTCATTTTTTTGCAACCGAACGGAGGAATCTCTGTGATGAAAGGGTGTTTAACGCTTTGGAGTAGTTGATAACCATAACAGTGTCAGAGACAAAGTAATGACGGAATCGGTAGCACTTGCACATCAAAGCAAACAAACCACAAAAGGCTATATTGATTAGCTTCAGATTGTTGCTGAAGACCGTATAAATGACTAGTTCCAACTGGAATTAAAAACTGCATCCGCCTCCATAAAGCCTCGATGTGTGAAGATCAATCCCTGGGATACAGGCTTATGTCGAGACCTGTTATTATATCTTGAACACGTTCTTCACTCGTTCTTCGCATTCATTTGCACCCTGTGCCTACCTCTTTCTCTGCGTGGAGTTTTTGTATCTGGATGTGCCGTCTCTGTTTACGGTGTTTCCCTTCCACTGGTGCTGTCCGTGTTTACGGTGTTTCCCTTCCACTGGTGCTGTCCGTGTTTACGGTGTTTCCCTTCCACTGGTGCTGTCCGTGTTTACGGGGCGATATCTGATGAGAAACAGTAGTGTCAGACGGAGCTGTTGTGGAATATCTGGAATGCCTTATGGCAATTACCCTTCTTCCTTCCTGCCTGCATGGTGTATCAGGCTCCACAGACTGCGCGGCAGATCTCTTCTTCAGATCTTCCACACCACTTCTCTTGGCTTGGCATGGCGCTCGGCATTTTCATCAGCGTGGCAGCCCTTGTGCTTTGGTCTCCTGCCGCCATTTTCCCTTGCCCCTGTACATCTGCCGCCATTTTCCCTTGCCCCTGTACATCTGCCGTCTATCCGCAGTGGCCACTTTAGACCTGCATTGATTTCCGGGGCTGTCTGTGCCCAGCGCAGCTCAAGTTGTCTCTGCAGAGGATCTGCAGGGAACGCGTTGGTGAGAGGAGTCCGCTGAACTGACCATGACTTCGTCAGGGGGAGATTTATATTTATTTACCTTGAAGTGCCTTGGAACCTGGTGCCTCTCCCTCACCCTCGATCCAGCAATTCAGTCTGATGCGTTCTCTGTATTCTTCCCTCCCTCTCTCTGTCTCTCTCCCTTCCTCCCTCCCTTCCTCCCTTCCTCCCTTCCTCCCTTCCTCCCTCCCTCCCCCTCTCCCTCTCTCTCTCTCTCTCTCTCTCTCTCTCTCTCTCTCTCTCTCTCTCTCTTTCATCACACTACATGGGCTACGTTGATAAAGGATGTGCTGACACCATTCAATAATGAATATGTTTGGTTGAATTAATGCGTTGAAAATGCGTCTTTGTAAAGAGACTGAGGGGTAAAATGATTGAGTCTTTAATCTCACGATAGACGAATGATCTAAATAACAGTAATATATATTTCTTCTGTAAAGGAATTAAGGGTGAGTGTTCTGTTGAAAATCACTTGTATAGTACAGATTTAAAAAACGTGTGTAGAGACGTGTTGGTTCGATTTAGGATGGGCATTACAGACTTGTACTTTCATGAACAAAGCTATGTAACACATTCGTGTAAGATAATATGTCCATTGTGTAGAGAAGTAGATGAGAATGAATCTCACTTCTTGTTGGAATGCTCAGCATTGCGGGATCTGCGAGAACGGTATCTGTTCCACATATTTTCCCCAATGAAAACTGTCTAAAATCCTTTTGCGAAATGACTGCGAGAAGGTTAGTAAAGCCACGAGTATATTCTTATATAAAGCATTTCCTCGCAGATCGTGTACTGAAAACTCACCAGAACACAATGACTTTTATCTTCATGGCCAACTTGATTTTCTATTCATTGTTACAGATATCTCCTGCTTTCATATATCTATCTACCTAGACAGACAGACAGACAGACAGACAGACAGACAGACAGACAGACAGACAGACAGACAGACAGACAGACAGACAGACAGACAGACAGACAGACAGACAGACAGACAGACAATGTCAGGCAAAATATGTTATTGAAATAGGCTGGAGGCCTCTCTCTCTCTCTCTCTCTCTCTCTCTCTCTCTCTCTCTCTCTCTCTCTCTCATTTATGGTGTATGGCCCTTGTCAAACATGCACGTCTTTCTCTATTTGGCTACTGGTTCAAACCAATTGGTGGTGATGATGGGCCATGCAGCCATGGTGGGTGTTTTCCCTTTCACACCAGTGGCTCCTTGTGCTTTGTTATATTGCCTTCAAGCCCTGGAATGTAGATTGTGTTTACAGAGGAAGATAACTCAGGGTTGAAGAGGGCTCTCAATCTGCGGAGAAGTTATGCGAGAACAGTAATGAGTTTGCCACCTGGATGCCAAACAGCAAGACAGATGATTATTACCAGGACGGCCTGCTGAAAATAAAGTTTCTGAAATCCTTTGCTAGAGAAAGGTCAATGTCACCGTGTCAGGCATTAACAAACGCTGCCTCGAAAGCTTTTATCAGAGGTCCGCAAGTGTTGTCACGACAGAAAGCAAAAAATTTGAAAGAAACAATTGGTTCGTGACATCACCGTTTCCAATCTGCAACATGTCCTATAGATTTGTTTAATCCTATATATCACGTCTGAGAGATACATTTATATTTTATTTGTAGCATTTTCAAGAAGGAGGGCCACAAGACCTCGCTTGATCGAGAG
>JAWQFJ010010621.1:135000-142500 GCA_034096865.1 Theodoxus fluviatilis
GTGTTTTGGAAACAGCGTGACGTCACAGCTGCAATTGAGACTGCGCAGTGGGCATTCCCGGCAGTGCGTAGTGGCACTTCCGGCCACCATGATAGAGTGTGCGCAAGTGGCTGCGCTATCAAGGTAGCGTGATTTTTGCAAGAACACCGGCAGTGGAAAGGTTACGTCTGGAAGGGAAGTGGAATAAAATAGGGGAGGGGTGGACACTAATTGACTATTTATGAGGAAGGGATGCATAGAGAGTGGGAAAATGAGGCAAATAAGAACATCCGGGTGAAAGAAGAATAAGTGAAGAATGAGACACGGAGGAAACAGAATTTAGTGGGGGAAGAGGCAGGTAGAGGGCGGTGTTAATGGAGTCGTTGTATGCGAATGACTGCAGACGAAGCAGAGATAACAAATAAACGAGGCGCATCGTCTTTTGAAGATCTGAACCCCCACTCTTCTTTTCATTCCTTCTTCCCACTTTCTGTCTTTCCCCAGTACACTGCAGGAAACAGACGTCTAGGTTATCTCATGTTTAAGTTGTTTACCTGGTTTCTCTTGGGTCGTTTCAACCTCCACACTCCACACCCTTACTCAAGTGTTGTGCCGCTTCTCGAATAATCTGAGTGAGTTAAAAGAACGCTTGTTCATTTGGTGAAGAGAAGAGTTGACGAAACGTTTAGATAATACTTCTTTGCCACAGTATGATTTTGTGATGTAGGTGGAGGTGGACGTAACAACTTGGTATGGAAATGAATAGATGTAAAGTAGTCGTATTTCATGTGTCAGATCCAGAAGAGAAAAAAACTAATTCCTTTCTCCGTCTCAAAAGAGAAAATACCCGGTTTCACCCCCACACCAGCTGACGTCGAAATTGAATCGCCCCAAAAGCCCTCCATTGGAAACTGGGTTCATGACGTGCACTACCGTCATTTTGCCCACCACGTGGGGGGCACGCAGGGAGGTAGGGCGTGAAACGCACGACGTGCTCTTGCATGGAGTGAGAGAGATTTTTCTTTTTTCTCCGGGCGTCCGCGTCGAGTTTAACCCAAGGGTTCGAGCAAGGGGGGGATCTGTGAGGATAGGGCGCGTGGGGAGGGATAGGGTGCGGAACGATAAACCACTGGAACCTTTCTGGAAGGAACTAGATTCTTGTTTTCTTCTTTTCTACTCGCTCTCTCAGCCAGGCGGCCTAGTGCGACACGTGACAGTATACGCATGCGTACAAACTGTGTCCGGTCTCGAAGTCGTCTTCCGAGAAGTTTCTTCGTCTTTTTTTTTGTATCTACAGGAAAGGGAACAGGTTGGGCTGACGAAGTTCTTATACCGAATTCCAATCTCTTGATCTCTGACCTCCATTGTTTGCTAGTCGGTAATTGGAAAAAACCCACACATACATTGGCGTTTAAAATTGGTGTCTCTATCATGTCTGGCTATACGGAGCTTTGTAGTATCCTGCTATGATAGCATGACCTCCCAAATATACGGGATGGTTGAGAAGCCGTTATCTTTCTCTTTTGGGCGTGAATGAAGTGCTGGGCGAGTGGCAATAGAAGGCTGTAAATATAATATGCACGTTGTGACGTGAGTACGATTTATATGTAGCAACAGCGGTATCTTTGATCCAGATTTTTTTTGGCAGCACTAACACTGTCAGGAATAACAAACTAGGGGGGGGGGGGTCTTTTTTGCGTAGGGAGGAAAGCGTCCATTCACACTATCACACTAACCGGTCAACATCTACGCCATGTTTGGTCTTTATCTTCGAAGAGTTCCGACAGGGGCGATAACCACTTTTTGTATCAGTAAACCTCATTCAGATAGCGTAGCTCTCTCCGCCCTCTTTGGCCTCTCCGCGCTTATCTTCCCTGCCCATTCGCACTGACGTCAGCGGGTCATCCTGCTGGAGAGCTGCCTGGAAGTCTCGATTAACGTTTGCTTTATCTGAGGGAGGGCCGTAAAACAGTCCTGAGTCCGGGGTAGCAAACTTGTTGATTCGGTGCCCATCAAGCCCGAGTTCCTGCGGACTGTCTTCCGGTGCTTCCTGGAGAAGGCTCAAGGCTACTTTGAAGTCACGTGATCCGAGGGCATCGTCCAAGGGAAGCAGGGGCTTCAGAGCCCTCACTCAAAATGGTTGTCGCTCTTGTCACATACTTTGCGAATAAGGTAACCGTGCTCTTGGGGGTGTCACACTGAGGAATTCGCTTTGGGGGGCTGAGGATATTGGTTTACGACAAGTACTCGGTAAACTTACATAATACTCGTGCGCTACCGACGTTCCTAAGTGACATTTTCAAAACTTCAACAACTTTGAAGAAACATAAAAGAACAATGAAAAGGCGGGATTATCGGTCAATTTTGAGCGCTGCGGTAGCACAAGGGCTTAGTGTATCAATTCGTATGCTGTTATCTCAGTCGTACACTCGTTACTCTTAGTGTTGATCACGTGACATTTTCTGCAATGTCCTATGAGCCACATGGTCTCACCCAATTAAAGGGCATTAACTCTGCTCACGCCTTGCATCGCAGTGAGAATAATGTGGACTTGTTCCAAGATTCTCCATCCTGTTGACCTCCAGGCCTCATCCTTGAGAGTGCGGGATGGGTCTTGAATGGAGTCTGCGACTGACACATGCGTAGTATGGTGCCGGTGCCAGGGAGTGGCGAGTGCGTACAACAACCATTCACTGACCGCAGTCTTTTGCAAAGCTTGGCAGGGAATGGGGTTGGGGTGAGGCTTGGGGGTTAGGGTTAGGGGGATAAGGGGGGGGGGGGACTTTTTTATGTGTGCTCGCTCTGACTGTGCCTCCCTTGCTAGAAAACTGAATGGTTTAGCAGGCCTTGTGCCAAGAAGCCTGGCAGAGCAGTGAGTGCATAAAAGCTGTCAAGAGCGCTGAGTGAGGCTAAATGGCTGACTCCGGTTGATGATGAAGTCTATCTCACCTCAGAACCCCTGCTGGTTTGCTCTCTACCATAGCCTTCATCGTCATCATCATCGTCGTCGTCATCATCATTATCATCATCATCATCATCATCATCATCATCATCATCATCATCATCATCATCATCATCATCATCATCATCATCAGACAGGCATGCAGAAGGACGGTTGAATGGTAGGATGGATGGACTATCTTACTAGCAGAGTGACTGAGTGACTGACAGAAAGTTAGCTTGCCAGCCAGCCCAACAGACAGATGGACAGACGGACGAACAGATGGACGGACGGACGGACGGACAGGCGGACGGACGGACGGAAGAGCTGACTGATTGACGTGCGAACGGACACGCAGACGAACTGACGGACCCCAGAACAGATAAAAGTTGGGTATACGCACATGCACACTCTCACAATCACGCACGCTTGCTCGCGCGAGCACTTACACGCACACTTGCACATGCACAGGCAATCAGACACGTAGACGTAGAGGCAAGCAAGGGAGCATGCACGTCCAGGAGCGCACAGAGATGACAGGATCAGACGCTGCAAAACGCAGACGCAAAGGGAGAAACTGGGGCAGGGAGAGGGAAGGTGGGTGTGTGCATCAGTTACACGTCGTTGCCATGATATGCGAAATCGACTCTCCTGGGCGCCATGGGCAGGACCCCAGGCAACTGGGCGAAGCGAGGGAGACACCTGGGGCGGGAGGATGCAGAGCTAGACGCTGGAAAAATACACAGCGATATCAGGCTCCCCACGTCTGTGACGCAGAAAGCAAAAGTGCAGACAACGTTTAACAATCTCGCCTTCGGCTCTCCCTGGATGCTTGCCAGAGAAAGCAGACTGTACCCATGACCTTTGACATCTCAACCCCGACCCATCATGAGCCCTCTCTTCCTCATCCACGCTCATCCACGCCCCCCCCCCCCCCCCCCCCCCAAAGCTCTACCTGAGAAAATGCAAGGTCGCCACCCACGCCGCTTCAGAGCGAACTCCCCCCCCCCCCTTCCCCACCCCCCCTCTTTCACTCCCCCCCTTTCACTCCCATTACTTCTGCCTTTCCCATCCCTGAGATTTATCTACCTGCCCCCATTTCTTTCCCTTCATACACCTACGCATCTCACGGGCCGAATTTTTATTTTCCCTCGTTGCTCTCCTGTTTTTCCTCCTCTCACCTGTCCTGGCTTGTTCCCTTGATAAGGGCTGGAGTCGTGATATTGTTTGAATCTAAACACTTCCAGCGAAGGAACGAATCGCAACACCTGCATCTCCATCCCACCCACCCCCGCACGCATTCCCTTTTATCCACCCTCACCCATCCTTATAAACTCCCTCACTAGAACGATTTGTAGGTAGATTTGAGAAAGAAATTGTCTCAATGTATTCAATGTGGCGGGTACGCTTCGTTACATTAATGATGGACCACCACCACTCTCAGAAGAATGTTGTCTGCAGCAAGTTATAATGTCCACGGCCCTCCATATCACAAAAGCACGTTTTAGGCAAACGAGTCTTCTCTATTTTTTTCGTCAACACGTTGGAGCTGCATGTAGGCTGGTGGGGAGCGACGGTTATGGCCAAAATGTCCCACTTTCCATTGACAATCTCTGCCGCACTTGGGGCACGTGTTGGCATCCGTCGGTCTCGTGAGACCGTTGCCTTGGCCTGGTGTTTCACTCCGTCCGTGGGCAGCGTCTGGAGTGACTGACCAGTCCAATCCTGGACTGGCTGTCCCTCCCGCACTCTCTGCTGATGAAGATGGTCGATTAAGAGGAGGTCCGCCTGTCCTGCCCCCGTCTCCTGCAGTTCCTCGTGTCAACAGCCTGCAGGCTTCCCCTTGCCTCACCTCTTCCAATGTCCTCTCAGACAGCAGCCCGCCAGCACTCACAGTATTCAGCAAGGACACGAAGGCTTTGAGTTATTGAGGAGTAAGGGCTGCAATCTTCACCTTTACCTCACCTCGAAAAGAGCCGTCTGCACGTTCTCTGCAAACACTATGCCCTTTTACATTGTACACCTTTGGAGGCCCTTGCTAGACGTGTCTAAGCCCCACGTTTTTAAGCACCTTAAATAGGCATTCATGTCGCTGAGAGCGGACTGAATTGTTAATTGTCGTTCTCCAGATTCTTGTGGTGTTCTACACGCCACCTCAAATGTTGCCTCCTTGCAAACATCGGACAGGCATGGGAATTGTTTGTTTATGGGATACTTAACGCCATGCCAGCACATAAGAGCTATCAAGGCGACCGTCTTAAAAAAAATCAACTCAATTTAACAAAACGTTCCACCGAAAACGGTTTTTCCAATACAACTCAGTAGAGGGAACATCCTCTTTTCAAGCACGAGAAGCAGCGGAAAGCTCCGCGGTGTTGTTCCCATGGTTCCATCGCTAGACAACACTCGTTCCTTGCTGAAAGACGAACCGGAAGTTGTGGGTGGGGAAACGTCAACGCGGCGATACCCGGATTTCAGGACAACAACAGGCGCGCGGCAGTTGGGCCAGTGGGAAACGAAAGAACCCGTATGTGGGGCTGGGAGATAAACACCAGTTTTACGCCAAGTCCGCCTTCTTCTATTGTTCTCCGGTTTCTTCCCCACTTCGCTTATCAGGGCGTGAACCCGACTGATTTTGCACCTCTCCGCTTCCGGTGCTGTGAGCTAACACGAAGTCCCCCACCCCAACCCCTTCCCCCCAAAGGGTTTGGAATCTTACGTTTTCCCAGATTTTTCGCCACAGCCATAGTCTCTATACTTCTACCCACTTTTCAAAAGCAAGCAAGTAGGCACGCGTTACGCCAATGCACACACATCCACAGATACTTATACACGTATATAAGCACGTACACGCACGCACGCACACATACATAAGCACGCACGCACGCACTCGTACACACACGCACATACACACACCACCCCGACTTCACCTCTGATATGAAAATAATTTATTATCCTTGTTTTATCAGCTTCTTCAGCGCCTTCTCTAATAGTTTCCCCCAGCAGACTATTTCACTACCACCTTCACGGTTTTCACGAACGCCTCTGTAGTAAGGTACGTTATGGCCCTAGAAGAAGAAGAAGAAGAAGAAGAAGAAGAAGAAGAAGAAGAAGAAGAAGAAGAAGAAGAAGAAGAAGAAGAAGAAGAAGAAGAAGAAGAAGAAGAAGAAGAAGAAGAAGAAGAAGAAATAAAAAGGAGGAAGAGGAGGAAGAAGAAGAGGAGGAGGGGGAGGATGTACTTTTCAAATTTACAGAATAATTCATTTCAAACTCCGTTTTGATTCTTTGCAGTGCAAGGGACTAAGAATCAAGGTTTGTCGTCGATTACGGGGCTTCAACCGGAAGCTGAAGCAGATCCTGAAGGAAATTCATGGCGGACGGACCACGTGGATGGACATGCCCTCAGAACAGCGCGTAAAGCTGGCCAACACGTACACCGCTGACGTCACTCGCTACGACTCGGCCATGCGCACTCTGGTTCGGGAAGCCCGCAAAGAAATTAAACTGCTGAAGCTGCAGGACCAACAGAAGCGGCGCAAGGACCGCAACACCACTCGTGCACGGGGCATTCGCCACCTTCGTATGCTGCAGAAGTCCGAGCGCCCCTCCTAGGACTCTGAGGTCCGATCATTTATCTACAACGGCATGGACAGTGGACGATTCCACCTTCAAGTTCTTGGACCTGTCTGATCACTGGGAAATTGTCTGGAGGGATGCTCGTGAGCGCCGAGCATCTGGTTTGTTTGCTGAGAAGATCTGAGAGTTTGTTGTTGTGTTGAAGGACTACGTATTTTGCCAAATACTTCAGAAAGCTGAAGACATTTTGAGTGGGACTCGCAGCATGAGTAACCTTGTGCGGAAAGCCTGTCGGACAACAGTTTTAGGGGCTCTGAAGTCATTTGTTTCCGAACAGCCTTCAGGAAGAAAAACTACAAGAACACAATGCCCATTTTTGTTCGAAAGATTTTGGAGAGAAACTTGGTGGAATGAATTGATGGCAATTTGTTAACCTATGCCAAACGCTTTTGACTTCAGAGCATTTTGTGACACCTGGTGGCTCCTTACACCCTTGATAACCGTTGACTGCATGACATCAGAGACAGCGTCCACCCAAAGTAGCAATAGTGAACTGCCTTCTATGGTCGATATGCAAGCGCAGCGTGGACCCGCTCTTTTCAAGTGACAACTTTGTTCTCACTGGAACTCATTGGTCCTCTCACTATCACAGATGGAAGATTCTCTGGAGAGTAATCAAACTCTGGACCTCTTGTAATGTAGGATGCAGTTTGGAGATGATTGCGTCATCGTGTGCTGAGCATTTCAGTAGGGAAGGAGAAGTGTTGCTTGAAACTAGTCTCAATGTTTCCCTCTCAAGCAAAGAGTGGGCCTACCTTGCACACAAACCCAGCACGATGGACTTGCTGCCAGAAACTGCCGAATCCGTGCTTTGGCCAGCTTATCACCTTCGACCTGCTTGGATTCTGGGCAGAGCCGTGACCAGTTGCCTATCTGTCTCAGTCCACCGCATGACGCACAAACCATGGTACATGACTCTTCGTTTTGGCGGGAATAGCATTTAG
>JAWQFJ010010621.1:147500-155000 GCA_034096865.1 Theodoxus fluviatilis
ATCACATCTCCTCACACGCCACTCTACAGACATGGCATCACATCTCCTCACACGCCACTCTACGACAGCGCACAAGGAGTGGCGGTCTGTGAAGCAGGGGAAAGCGAGAGCTGCGATGGGTGAATGCAAATGAGAGAGGGCAACGGAAGGTAAATGCCAGCCACCTTGACAGAGACTAGAGAGAGCTTCAGATGCTATGCTCCTCGCACGTGGATGGGAGCACGTATTCGGATGCACATGCGTAAAAACATCGTACGTACTCGCGCGCGCAAAGGGAACGTTTGCTATACGAGGCCGACTGAAGCCGGGTACTACAGCAGCATTGCGAGGAAGACTTTCAGGTAGAAGTAACCAGTAACCATCATTTTTGTCAGTTGAATTTTGGGAGTCCACTTTTCTCACCCAACAGCTTGTAATTTTAAAGTGCTGTCTACCTGTGATGTATTCGCATAGATTATGCTAATTGGCTGGCTGCCGATACAACACAATTTTTCCATACCAGAAAAGGAGCTAATGACAGAAACTTGAAATTTTGCACACAGGTACAGTACACAGTGTAGCATGACCTGCCCAAAAATGAAGACAACTACTATGAGCATTTCATTTCAACACGATTTCACACATGAAGTTACACGAATTAAGTCGCTAATGACATATTCATGATCCTGTAACTTTTACGTACAGGAAGATACAGTTTTGATTATAGGTCATCCTATTAAGCAGGCTATAGGACATTCTTATTTCTGAAACGGAAATTCAGCCCGAGTTTTGTCCCTTTACTTCTGGCAGTTCCGGTAGACTGGTAAAATAGAAGCTGATGTGATGATCGCTAGATCGTGGCAAAAGGATGACATTAAAGCATGCAAAAAGATTAATTAGATTAAAAACTAATCGAAAATAGTCATATTAGACTGTTTTAACGTATACTTTCTGCACAAAACCCACAGAAGATAAGTAAACAAACCTCACCGTACGTACCTAGCTGGCTAGCAGACGAACGCGATCGAACCGTAGTCACTACGCCAGCAGAAGATCAAGCTGGTGTGATATTATGTTTCATGTAAAGCTCGAATGAGTAGCAGCAGATAACTGTTTAGTTCTGGCTTGAATTGACAATTTCGTTTCCCTGGTCTGGCGAAGACCGAAAATTCAATATCATCAAGTCGATGAGTGATCAACTTGCCCGCACTCGGCGTAATGTATAACTTGTAAGATCGGGTCGATGATGACAAGAAAATGGCATTAAAACACACAAAAAGTTTCATTACAACTAAAATCACCGATTATATTAATAACAGACCAATTGCACGTGCATGCTTATGCACGTGTGTGTGTGTATGTATGCGTGTCTATGCTTGCATTTAGGCGTGCATTAATGCGTGCGTATATGCGTGTGTCTATGCTTGCATTTCTGCGTGCGTTCGCCTAAGAGAACTGACCTGCACACATTACTGAAAGAGTCCCCAGCCCATTACAGGCTGTCAATACAGGACAATATGCATAAACAGTTTCATTGACGATCGACTCAATGTAAATTCTTTTTCACAGCACTTTCTCTCCTCTTCATCAACACGATATAGATAGGTACATAAAGCTTTTACAATCCTTTACTCATATACTCCCATCATTTGTGCAAATACATTGTTACATTCATTTACCTGTGGAATTAAATATATATTTCTCCGATCACTTACAACTGGAGTGCGAGAGAGAGAGAGAGAGAGAGAGAGAGAGAGAGAGAGAGAGAGAGAGAGAGAGAGAGACAGAGACAGAGAGAGAGAGAGAGAGAGAGAGAGAGAGAGAGAGAGAGAGAGAGAGAGAGAGAGAGAGAGAGAGAGAGAGAGAGAGAGAGAGAGAGAGAGAGAGAGAGAGAGAGAGACAGAGAGAGAGAGACAGAGAGAGAGAGAGAGAGAGAGAGAGAGAGAGAGAGAGAGAGACACACAGAGAGAGAGAGAGAGAGAGAGAGAGAGAGAGAGAGAGAGAGAGAGAGAGAGAGAGAGAGAGAGAGAGAATTAAGTAGTCTACTGAGAACACCTGCTGTCTACGTGTGCACCGGATATTGCGTCAGACAGACTGGCCCGCAGCCAGGAGGGCAATGGGTGTCCCTGACAGTGATGCGTTTCTATGGCAACCAGAAGGATCCAGCAGCATACTGGCTCTTAGATAGTGCATGGAGTCTGCTGTCTTCCTGCTTGCTTGCCAGCCATCTTAATCACCTGCCTGCCTGCCTATGCATCATTATGCGTAGAGAGAGAATACAATCGGTCAGACTCCGGTCACTTTTTTCTGTTTTCTTTTTCCCTAGCTTTGCCTATGTTCCCGCCAACGCCTATCCACGTGCTTGCCTATCTGTCCGCCTGTCTGCTACCTGCCTGTTTGTATTCCTGCCTGTTTACTTGTCTGCCTACCTACCTACCAACCTACCTGCCTACCTATTTAACGGCCTGCCTACCTGCCTACCTACCTACGTACGTACCTACCTACCCACTTAACTACCTTCTTATCCACCTGCACAGTTGCCAGCCTGCCTGCTTAATTCCTTCCTTCCTATCGTCATACTTACCAAATGCCATACGTGCTGGCTTGCCAAATTACCTATCTACGTGCCTACATGCTTGGTTTCCTGTCTATTTGCACGCCTGCCAATGGGTTCATCTGCTGACCTGTCTGCCTGCCTGCCTACTCATCTTTCTGCTGCTTGCTCATCTCTCTGCCTGCTTGCTCATCTCTCTGCCTGCTTGCTCATCTCTCTGCCTGCTTGCTCACCTCTCTGCCTGCTTGCTCATCTCTCTGCCTGCTTGCTCACCTCTCTGCCTGCTTGCTCGTCTCTCTGCCTGCTTGCTCACCTCTCTGTCTGCTTGCTCATCTCTCTGCCTGCTTGATAATCTCTCTGCCTGCTTGCTCGTCTCTCTGCCTGCTTGCTCATCTCTCTGCCTGCTTGCTCATCTCTCTGCCTGCTTGCTCATCTCTCTGCCTGCTTGCTCACCTCTCTGCCTGCTTGCTCATCTCTCTGCCTGCTTGCTCATCTCTCTGCCTGCTTGCTCACCTCTCTGCCTGCTTGCTCATCTCTCTGCCTGCTTGCTCCTCTCTCTCTCTGCCTGCTTGCTCACCTCTCTGCCTGCTTGCTCACCTCTCTGCCTGCTTGCTAATCTCTCTGCCTGCTTGCTCGTCTCTCTGCCTGCTTGCTCACCTCTCTGCCTGCTCGCTCACCTCTCTGCCTGCTTGCTAATCTCTCTGCCTGCTTGCTCGTCTCTCTGCCTGCTTGCTAATCTCTCTGCATGCTTGCTCGTCTCTCTGTCTGCTTGCTCATCTCTCTGTCTGCTTGCTCGTCTCTCTGTCTGCTTGCTCATCTCTCTGCCTGCTTGCTCATCTCTCTGCCTGCTTGCTCATCTCTCTGCCTGCTTGCTCCTCTTTCTGCCTGCTTGCTCATCTCTCTGCCTGCTTGCTCATCTCTCTGCCTGATTGCTCATCTCTCTGCCTGCTTGCTCATCTCTCTGCCTGCTTGATAATCTCTCTGCCTGCTTGATAATCTCTCTGCCTGCTTGCTCATCTCTCTGCCTGCTTGATAATCTCTCTGCCTGCTTGCTCGTCTCTCTGCCTGCTTGCTCATCTATCTGCCTGCTTGCTCCTCTCTCTGCCTGCTTGCTCCTCTCTCTGCCTGCTTGCTCCTCTCTCTGCCTGCTTGCTCGTCTCTCTGCCTGCTTGCTCCTCTCTCTGCCTGCTTGCTCCTCTCTCTGCCTGCTTGCTCATATCTCTGCCTGCTTGTCCATCGCTCACGGTGAAACAGAAACGCGCTGTTTCTGCCTCCCTGATGCAGAAACCTTTTTGTTTCACTGATACAGCTTCAACTGTGTTTGCAGATGGTGAGACTTGTCTCGATGAGACCATTCAACTGACGCCTGGGCTCCCTTCACCATGTAAGGGTACTCGCGTCATTCAGCAAATGCTGCAAAATCTATCCTTACTGTCCTCCATTTTTTTCCACCAAAAGACGATGCAGGGGAATGGGAAAGGCTTCCACAAACGGGCCACACTAGCGGACTCGTCCGAGGAGAGGGGTGTGGAAAGACCGCCAAGCTGGCGGGCCATACGAGCTACTAGCAAGCAACAGCATCTGACTGGCAAGCGATCTTTGTTGGTTAATTCTCAGTGAATTCGCTACGAGTCGTACATAGAATGACAAAAGAATCTGACGATTCGATAATTAAAATTATTTTTAAAAACGTAAAAACGCAGCCAGTCAGATGGTGTGTCCCGCCATTTTGTGTTTCCCGTATCGGCCTACTTGGCTGGCTTTCTCACACCCCTCTCCTCGGACGAGTCCACCGGTGTGGCCCATTATGGAATCTTTCCTGGAGAATGTGTTGATCCCACTGGCTGACTGGAAAAGTTGCATCAGTGACACAGCACAAATTTAAAACGTCTTCTAAATCATGAAACACTTGAGATATAGAAGACAGTTCTCCTTGATACTACTGCTCGCTCAAGAGGGAACATGCATCTTGGACACACATGTTAAGGAAAAACACGAGAGCCTTAATCTTACTGCCTCCCTTCCTATGCTTTTGCCTGATTACCAGTCTTTTCCCCTGGCCACCTCTCAGTCTCTGTACCTACATACCTGTCTGTCTGTTGCCGTCTGAACCTACAGCTAATGCGACCACTGAACGCTGCTGTTAAAGTGGTGGAAGAGATGGCGATAAGTTTTGTCCCCCAGAGCAGACGGAACACTCGTTGATTGCGTACTGCGTTCATTTTGTTTGTGAACTGAATCTGTGAGTGAATCTGTGACTGAAACAGTTATCACAGATTGAATTATGCGTTGTCAGTAATCAAATTTCAGTAGGAATTAAGTCAGTCGAACTAAATTTTGCCCTGTGTTTTGTTTTATGTTTTGTCCCACTTTATATCAAGAACGAAAGCAGTTTTCGGAAATTAACAGATTTGTTTATCAACCACCGCAGTTTACCTGGCGATTAGATAAAATGAATAAGGTTTGGCATACTTTCTTTGCCTCCGATACGCTCATATATGTCTAGATGAGTCATTCTGTTTTTGTGATTTTAATCACTCTATCGAAATGATCACACTTTTTTAAAAATTTATCAGCAACTTTACAACTGTTAGGAGAGGAAAAAGAAACACCGGAACCCCTGAA
This sequence comes from Theodoxus fluviatilis, assembly GCA_034096865.1. Taxonomy (NCBI): domain Eukaryota; kingdom Metazoa; phylum Mollusca; class Gastropoda; order Cycloneritida; family Neritidae; genus Theodoxus; species Theodoxus fluviatilis. The sequence continues at coordinate 152,659 of JAWQFJ010010621.1, forward strand.
CACTCATTTTCAAAGTTTTGTTGACATTTGAAAATTGTGTCGTCACGATTGTTTAATCCGGAATGAATTCTCGACGATAACACTCCATCAAAAATGATGCCATTATAATTATTGAATCCATTCAAATGTGCGAATAAGACGAGAGCTGTAATGAAATCAGATAACAGAAATGCTGTGTGGATGTAAAGGTTTCATGCGAACAGTGCACTAAACACTGATAGCGTACCCTGACTGTCTGGAAAGGGGTTACTGTTGTCTGCAAAGCAGCGATGCTCGCCCCTGTCTAGTGAAAAACAGAGTTACTTCCCTTTGCATTTTAAAGCGTTACTTGTACTCCCTTTGGCACTTTAAAGAGTTACTCTCCTTGGCTATTTGAAAACCTGGCCTATAATTCTCTACGATCAGAGTTGCTCCCCCTGCACTTTTAAAAGTAGACTTACTTCCTTTGACATTGGAGTACGACGTAAATGCTAAATAAGGTTCGAACAATCTTGCGATTATTGGAAAATGCAGGTCGGATGCGGTGCCTGAGTAAAAACTTTTTTCGGTGTGTTCTACATGCATAGTTACTTCTCGAGGTAGGCTTGCAAAAAATGCATATTCTTGGCACATTAATAAAAGAAACTTACCTCTCATGGGACAACGGCCGTGGGTCGAGGTTAAGAATGGACCTTATCCGTCTCCCTTTGCAACGTGGAAGCTGAACGACTGGGCAAAGGAAGTCCTAACCCGTTCATACATCAGACACCAATGGTTCGGGTAGTCAGTGCCCCCCCCCCCCCTCCCCCCCGATCCAAAAAAGGGTGACAGGCCGTAAAAAGTATCATGCATTCATCTGTTCATCCATCCATTTATTCAGATGTAAGAGAGTGAGAATAGGATATAGAGACTCGTCCAGACCACTGCAGTTCAACGTGCTGTCTCTCATCTATTTCCATACTTGTGTGCGTGGATTGTAACTGCAGAGATACGTGAGAAGGCGTGTTTTTCTCACACTCTGTTGCTGCCGTAGAGATATATGATGATCACGCAGGCTCACTTTCTCATCTGAGACTTTCTCAGTCTTTGGGTGCGTGATAGCACATCGAATTTTGCAGTTTATTCATCTAATGTACCATGTACTGTTTGTAATATTGAATATAAACCTAGTGTTTATCCTTATCAATCATCCCATATATGGCAACCTGCACTCCATGAGTTGTAAATGGTAATATTAAAAGAAAATGATGAATAAGTACCTGATTTAATTGGCACCATAAATACTTCACTTGCCATTCATTTATATACGAATCACTTTTGGAATTCATTCATTGGCGCAGAGTGTGCTTTGACTAACGCACTTTCCAACGGAGTGAAGTTTGCCATATGGGGCTGTTGATTTAAGCCTCAAATAGTTGTTCAAAACTGTTGTGTCAGTACAATTTTGCCTCCACTGGAGACCACATGTCCAAGCTTTGAGTTCGAAATTCCGTCTGCTCTCTCTGAGGTCCGAGTAGAGGCTATATAAAGCCAGAGCAGGAGAGAGGCCACAGACAGGCCACAGAGAGGCGACGGAGAGGTCAGCCCAGCAGACGTTGGCCATGTACTGCACTGTTACTATGAATAAAAACTCAGAAATGTGATACCACGCCTTCTTGTGTGCTGACCCCTTGGAGGGAGTGAAGGGAGAGAGATAAGCACACTATCTCTATACTCCTGCCTGCTTGAGGCATGTCACACTCCACCCATGCTACCACCATGCTTCATCTGGCACTGCGATAGCAGGTACCACTATGCTTCACAGCCATCTATCTATCTATGCATGCATCCTTCTATCCATTCATCTATGCATCCAACCAGCCAGCTGTGCTTGTGTTGCACTTTTTCTTTGTAATGTCCTTTTGTACGGGGTTCTCCTAGCTTGCGCTGGAAAGTCGAAGTTCACAAACGCTGGTGGTCGTTTTCGATAAAACTTTATTCACGCACTGGTCGATACACAGCGGTGATAATCATTAAACAGTATCGTCTTAACAACTTCACTCTATGCGCAATGCCGCAGAGGACTCACTCTTTTCAAAGGAGGGCTCGTTTATCTTCTAGTTAAGCTCTCACCTTAACTCTTTCGTGTCTGCTCTCTCATGTGTCTCTCCTGTCGCTTTGTCGCGCTTTATATATGCCTTAACACATTCCAGAAACTTCCAGTACAAAGTTGAATATACTCTCACGCTCCAGTACTTGACGCAACTGACGTCACATGACACAGCCATGACAAATTTAGCCCGATTCAACCATGTGACCAGGCAACTGCATTAGCGGAGAGGCTGATGTAAACAGCCCGATTGCGCTACATGTTCCCGTACGTT
>JAWQFJ010010621.1:160000-187500 GCA_034096865.1 Theodoxus fluviatilis
AAAGCTCTAAGAATGAGCTACATGTTTCTTGCAATAATTTTAATGATAACAGAAACAGCAATGAGAAACTGATGGAAAAGTACAACACTCAGGAAATGAATGAAAATAATTTCATACTATTCACTCCTCTCAGGGTACTTTGCCAAGCAGTTCAGTATCTGTGTCAGTATTCTCATAACTGATCTGATTCCCCTCACTCAGATTTAGTTCTATTCCAGGTCGGTTCTAGCAATCACAGAATGGGAGTACGTAGGATCAATCAGGTCGGTTCCTGACACTCACAGGGTTATCTTCTTCCTTTAGTGGCACTGTTCAACTTTTGCCGCACAAAGCTCCGAACGTCCACGTCTGTGCTTTGAGAAAATTCCTTCTGCACGGCGACTGAAGCACAAAAGAATACATAAGTCAAATTTTGATTAAGATGGATAGCATACACCAAGTAAATTAATTTCAATAAGATGCATGTCTGAAAAGAATAAAACCATATAACTTCCACTCTGTAATTTATACACAAGACATAATTGTTTGCATGTTTTTTTTTGCTTTTGGCCATGTGTTGTACATGCAGTTGACCCTCTTCTGCAAGTAGGAATTATTTTTAAATATTCGAGCAGAATCACAGAAAATTTAGTTTTATGGTGTCCTGGATGAGGTTTTACAGAAAAGAAGGGGGAAAAACCAAAATCATAACAAATCAACCACACTTGCCAAATGTTTCTGATCCATCATGCAGAATCAGAATGCATGCACAAAGATGGCAAACACAAAAAATCAATTAGTTGCATGGCAGACACAAAACATTAATTAGTTGCAAGGCAAACACAAAAAAATCAATTAGTTGCAATCAAGAAAGTTTCCAGTAAAAAGGTTAAGAGCTACACATCTCATGGATCTTATGCTTTGTGTTGGTTTTTTCTGATATCAATGAACACTTAACAGGATATCGATATCCTATTAAGTGTTCAGTGATATATCAGAAAAACCCAACACATCATCAGTAATAATGTTGCAATTTAGCATTTATTCATATCCATCAAATCTTGTCAACATTCATGACTAAATCAGGCATTTGATATACTATTTTCTATGTACATGCTGTACATAAAACATGTACAATGTTCAGCCTACCTTAACTTCTTGCAGAATGTTAATATGAATTTTAAAAAATAATTATGTGCAACTACTCAGAACATACATGCATTTAAATCATGCAAGTGACTTGTGTCTAAACAATGCAAAAGCATGTAATAAAAATGTTTTACTGATGATTTGCTGGTGAGTCTGGCTGGGGAGCCCTGGCTTTGGTGATGATCCAGTCGCACCAGGTCTTCGGGTGCCCGAAATGGAATGAGTAGCAAGGTACTCCCTTGGAAACATTCCTTGCAGAAGGTCATTTACGAAGGTAAGAATCCAGTGGCTGAGGGGTAAAAAAGAGAGAAAAGATGATTAATGCACTGGGTAATGACAGAGCACAATGAAGATTATCAGGCACCTAATTTTGAACTTGCAAATAGAACCCCTCAAAGGCAGCAACAATTTGCCCTAGCTTTGAATTCACCTACTGAAAAACTCATGATAAACAACATACAATTGCTGAGAATGATGTAAACAACTTACTGTGAATACATGTGTTAAATGCTTATTTTGGATTTTTCTGTGGAAAATGGTAGATTTGCTAGTTGTACCTACCCTTATTTGACCAGACACCATATTTTCTCCCAGTTCATGGTTGGAAGCCTGGGAAGGCTGATGTGTCTGACTGTCAGGCCCACTCCTGGGTTGGAGAGATGGTGTAGTTGGCTGAGATGGTGTACTGCTTCTCCAACTTCTCTAGAATACCAGGAGCCACTGAAAAGCAAATTAATCTTCTCTGAAGAAACGCCAAAACGGTGATGCTACCAAAACGCATACAATCAAAAGTTTGAGCAACAGTCGAAAGGCAAAAGGAACGCTAGAAAGGGTTCAGTCAAAGAGTTCTGGGAGCACAGGGCAGCCGTCGTGCTGCAGATAACCGAATAAATAAATAAACACGAACAATGTGGAGGAGTCACACTGCGAAAAGTGCGGTGGCTAAGGCCTGTGGAACCCGCAGTCACTCTCCGCAGTCATCTCGCAACCTGGATGAGGCAAGAACACAGAAGGCGACTACATCAAATTAAGAATTCTGAAGATCACAAAGCGATTAAATCAAACAACAGTGACCACGACAAAAATCTGAGCGAGACGACATGCAGTCACCTATAATCTTTGATGCAGTGACGCAAAGCAAGCAGCGCGCGCGTACACTCGATCTCTCAAACGCTCAGATTCAAAACGTCGTGCAAACGACCAAACCAATTTCTGGCTGACGCAATGCGAGTTTGCAAGCCATATATATGATCTGTGCCTACAATAACGAAAGAAACGAAAGATTTCAGTGACGACAGTTATTTTTGTTACGGCAGTTTCGAATGAGGAAAGCTGACACAGTTCAAAATACCCACCTTCCCGCCTTGTCGCCATTTTCAATCGCGGAACAACGTCACGCGCTTTGCGAGATCTCGCGCGAGGATCTTGTCGGTCCCAAAGCAGACGACACGTTTCAGAGCTGTCATGTTCAGGGCAAAAGTTAAATGTTGATGATGGGTTCATGACACTAATTCTACATGATACTTTTCAGAAAAGTTTCGATCTATTCTGTGAGCCTTAAGGACAATACAAGCAGGCATTATCTCTCTCTCTCCCTCCCTCACTCTCCCTCTCCCTCCCTTTCTCTCCCTTTCTCTCCCTCCCTTTCTTGCCTCTCCCTCCATTTCTCTCACTCTCGCTCTCTCTCTCTCTCTCTCTCTCTCTCTCTCTCTCTCTCTCTCTCTCTCTCTCTCTCTTCCTCTCCCCCCCCCCCCTAGCTCTCTCTCTCTCGATCTCTCTAGGTCTCTCTCACTCACACACACACACAAACACACTCACGCGCACACAGAGCTTCCTTTTCCTTCTGACATACATTCTCGAGCACAGCAACAATTAAATCCTAATCCTACGGAAGTGAAAGGAATGGAGTTGTCTCAGTCTATATTATAGCCTGCAGTGGACACTGTACTGAATTGAATGAATGCCAATTAAGGACAGTACTTCGCACAAGGTGAAAGAAGAAAATAAATATCACAACTAAAGGTTACTCTAGCTCTTTTCTGTCAACTGCATGATGGAGATTATGAATGTGTTATTGCGATCACATACTGGTGTATACTGGTACTTACTTTACAGTTTATATGGCAAAACATATGATGGAGCTCTGCAAAATACTGTCGAACATACAACTGACTATGTTTATGTCAGTGCATGTTCTGTAGATTCATAAGGACTAGCTGCCTACACGCCAATACAGAATAGTATAGCAATTGTCGATCTTCTATAATATTATTATAGTAAACTGCAGTAATTACTTCATTATTCTATAAAGTCTATAGAATATCCTATATTCCAGGCTGCATAGTATAGATTCTATAGAAATGTCTATAGAATGCTATAGATTCTGTAGTGCATGTATAGTGCTCTATAGAATATATAGCATTCTGTAGTAGTTTCTATTGCATTCTAAAGAATTTTTTATAAAATGCTATATAGATGATACAGATGTCTATAGAATTATATATAAATCTCTATAGAAATCTATAGATGATATAAGTACATTATAGATGTCTATAGAATTCTATTTAAAAATCTATAGAATGCTATAGATTATATACCACAAAAAATTCTATAGAATTCTATAGATAATTTTTATAGAAGTCTATAGAAATCTATAGAATTCTATAAAAATTTCTATAGAAATCTATAGAATTCTATAGATTTCTATAGAATTCTATAGAAATCTATATCATTCTATAGAAGTTTCTATAGAATTCTATAGAAATTTCTATAGAATTCTATAGATTTCTATAGAATTTTTTATATGGGACGCGCCTCAGTTCGTCTGCTTCTTCATCTGATGTGTCGGTACATTTTTGTTCCCTACTATTGTGCTGATCAGCTGGGTGCAGTCTTCCAGCCTCTCTTCCAGCAGTCTGTTGATTCAGGAAAGGTCCCCTCTCTTTGGAAGTTTTCACTCGTTGTCCCGCTACCCAAAGCATCAAAACCCAAACAACCCAATGACTTTAGGCCTGTTGCACTAACATCACTTGTGATGAAAATATTGGAAAAAATGCATAAAGGCTCTGGTTTTGAATGTCACTGAAAAGTGTCTTGACCCACTGCAGTTTGCTTACAGGACTGTTCGTCTGATTCTTCATTTGATGTGTCGGTACATTTTTGTTCCCTACTATTGTGCTGATCAGCTGGGTGCGTTAAGGAATGTAGTTATTTAGCGTAGTTTGCGGATGACTCTGCTTTGTTGTCTCTATTTCAGGGCCCAGAAAACGATCATGGTCTTGCCCTCTCAGATTTCTTAGATTGGTGCGATGACAACTTTTTGGAACTAAACGTCTCAAAAACAAAATAGATTATTTTTTATTTTAGACGAGAGAGAGATGTTACTCATCCCAGTGTTATTCATGGTGAGGAGGTGGAAGTTGTTGACACTTACAAGTATTTGGGGACAGTTTTTGACAGTCAGCTGAAATGGGATGTAAACACACACACTATCGTTAAACGTGGTCACCAAAGAATGTACCTGTTGAGAAAACTGAAATAATTTTCTGTCGACACGAAAATCCTCTGCTTGTTTTATCAGTCCTTTATTGAAAGCTTGTTGACTTTTTCGTTTGTTTGTTGGTTCAACAGCTTGACCGTTAAGGATAGAAACAGTTTAAATGCTATTGTCAACGTCTGTTCCAAGATCATTGGAGTAAAGCAGAGAGACCTTTCCTCTTTCTGTGATCAGCAAGTTTTGAGGAAAGCGGTGAGAATTTTGAAAATTCCGGACCACTGTCTGAGGAGAGAGTTCTCTTTGCTTCCATCTAGACGCCGATACTCCGTGCCTCCCTTAAAAGGGAACCGAGGTTCTAAATCTTTTATTCCATATGCCGTCAGACTTTTGAACAGTTAGTTAGATGTGTTGTTCTTGTTGTTGTGTTGCTTTTGCTGTGGTTTTAGGTTTAGTTGGTGCTGTTGCTTTGGATTTTCGCCCACTTGTGTTGGGTGGATTGTTTCCCTTTGACTGCATTTTTTTCTGACATTTTTGCCGGTCTGTGGTGCTTGTGGTGATGACTGTGATGCGAGTTGTTTTTGCCTTGTTCTTGAGCATACTTGCTTGTGTTGGTGTTGTCTGTGATGTGCTGTGGAGGCTGAGGTTTGCAGGGTGTGTGTGTGTGTGTGCGCGAGTGTGCTGTTTCTTTTCATGTGTATTTATCCTATCACATTATTTTTATGTATTCTTCTACTATGATTATTATTTGATTATTTTATTGCTGCATCATAAAGTGTACTTGAAGTACTTGAATTGCCTGTTGTGGGACAAATAAAGTTGTATTGTATTGCATTGTATTGTATTGTCATCTTGATTCTCATCCCGTGAACGCTGTGGCATGGAGCACCCATGCCCCTCGATCGATCCTTGCGCTGTGTACTCTCGTTTACACAAACCCAGTACCCTATCCCCGCCCCTCCCCCTATCCCCACCCCGACCCCTTCCATTCACCCAGCCCCTCCTCCTCTACCACCCTCATCCCCTCTCGATGCATGCACTCTGCATGCAGACATCCTCTGTGCAGGTGTTTCCTCTTGTACGTCTGCTCTCACTACCCTGTCTCTGATTGGCTGCTGGTGACGATCTAGCGCGTTGATTGGCTGCGTGGGGGACCGCGCCACCGCTGGGCTTCATTAGCCTCGTTGCAGCAGACTTGACTAATCAGTCCGTCTGCCCTCAGTCACTCCTCGGCAGTTGTGTCTGAGGGCAGAGAGGGAATTCCTGCTGTGACTTCCTCGACAACGCAGACTCACGCATCGATGCCACAACGCTCCAAAATGCAATCACTCGAGAACATCATACGTGAGAAAGCTGTTTATAAGCATTTGGTTGATGGTATTATCTGCATGGGTTTTGTTTGAAACAAAGTATCGAAATGGGTATTTGGTCAGATTTCCGTGGAGTGTTTGATGTGTAAATGCTTACAGAGGTGACAATTTAAGGCAGAAACAACTGCTTTGTCTCCACAGCGACAAGGCGTGACTTAATAGCGACCGCGCCTACTCTTTGAGGGAGAAAAATATATTTGACATTGAGTACCGTAACTAAAATGACCTCTGGTCCTCCAATTCGTTGATTCCGAGTAGACTCACCGAATATTTTGGATAGTTTTCGCTGGCACAAGTCGTCGGTGTACACGCTTTATAAAAAGAGACCCGAAAAACGTACGCCTTGAATGACTGCAAGTGTGAAACAAGACACCGTGCCCGAGTCAGAAACTGACCACTACATCTGTATATGGATGGCAGAGTTCAACAAAGCACGCTCACCGCTAAGTTTGCTTTGGCTTGAGTTGTACTTTTGTGAATGAACGGAAAGCACGGTCTCTTACTGTTATGTCTGTGGGATCACTAAGAGCTTCAGTGCTATTCATTTATGTGGAAAGTTTTGCAAATTTACATCATTGTCATGAAGAAGACGCGGGCCGAAAGTGAGTACCATGGGGAGATAACTCTGATCCACACGGCTTCGGTTATTCTCCTGTTTACACGGCGAGCAGCATGGTTTCACCACCCCCCACCCACCCCCACCCCCCCACCCCCACCCCCACCCTTGGAGAGAGTAGAGAGTAGAGAGACGGTGTAGGAGTAGGGGTCAGGAAGGGAAGGAGTTGGGGGTGGGAGTGAAATTATAGTGTGACAGGAGTGTGGTTGGGGGTGTTTAGAGTGGGAACAGGGAGGGGTAGGGGATGTTGGAGTAGATGGGTGGGGCTGGTTCATGGCTGTAGGTGGTCAGGGCGCAGCCATCAAACGTCCATCAGCACCAGGTTCTGGCAGCAGGGCTATGGGAGAAGCAGGATGGCTGCTAGAAGGTCAAGAACTCAGCTCACATCTCTTGTTCGGACACTGCCCTAGCTGAAGCTTGTTACTCACTTGCACCCACGTCCTACATTTTTGTAAGTCATTCAGGAAGAAATACCATTGTCCTAGAAGGCTCAACTTTAAATAATAAAAAAAACCGTTTGAAAAAATTATTTCAACTGATTTTAATCTTTCAAAGAGAGAAATATACACGACTGCTTCAAATCCGAAAACGAAAGTCGATAATGTGAACATTTCGTGACATACATTTTTTGGTCTTGTTTTGTTTTAGAGCAATAGCGAAGAAATAACTTTTCAAAAGTGTGAAAATGTATACGGTATTGACGTTATGCTCGACTGACCACCGAACACAGAAGCAGACAGTACAGATATGTTCAGGGGTGCATTAAAGCAGGTACAGCAGATTATGTTCGTTAAATAATCATATGAGGCCTTTTCTCTGCATTTTACTTCTTCAAATTAGTGTTTAGCATGTTCCCTGACGTGAAACACCAATACGTTGGTTCGTACTGACCATTATTTTTCTCCATAAACAATCTGCAACAGATCTATCATCACATGAGCAAATGCAGACAGACAACAAAAATCGTGCGTGGGTCTGGTGACGAGAGACAAAAACACCCACTAAATCACCTTGGCAACTACTCAGGGCTTTCAATTTCATTGGCGCAAAGTTCCAGACTGAAAACAAAAACTAAAATCGTCTGGTAGTTGTCGTTCCTGACTGGCGTGGACTGAGCATCTCTGGAGGTGGAGGGCAACAGGTAAAAGGCGGCTGGCTTATCGTTTGGGCGGAAATGTTGATGGGGGAGATGAGGCTATCAGGACAGGTGCTATCGCTCTCCCAGCCTCCAGGAGACTTCGCCCAGCCGCTTCCAGCCCTCACAGTCGGAGGTTTGAAGAAGACCTCAAGCAAGACAAGAAATAGGGGGAAATGAAAAAGACTGAGCATGCGACGAAGTGAGCGAGCCTTGGATTTGGTATTCGAAATCGAGAGAAGTGGCTCTTTCCTGCGATCCAAACATGAACCAATCACTGTTTCAGAAGCCCCTTTATGCTTTCCGGTTTCCTGGGGCCGCCAGTGGTAGAAATCTTGTAGATCTTGGGGGAATAAAAACGCAACTACAGAACCTTTGAAGCCATGGGTTCCAGCTGACGAGAAAAGCACCACACTATCACAGAAGCTTCTGCCTGTCTATCCTATGCTGGATTTCACTTCTGTATTAGTGTATCAAATCCCATGTCAGAAAGCTACTTCCAGATGTGAAACATGTATTTCTTTAGCTCGTCGGTGACTGACTGAGTATGCTTCAGATGCTTCAGGAAAAGTAGACTGCATTGATAGTTACTGATACAAATGTCCACACTGGCCAAGTTTGAGGAGGGAAAACGTTCGCATGAACTCTTTCTGGATTTTGTTGTTGTTGTTTTGTCAAGCTAATTTGAAATGTCTGCGCTCATTACTTCTCACTGCCATGATAGTCTTGACATAGTTTTTTCATAGAAAAATCCCCTATGGATTCAAGTGTCTTGTTGTTATGTGCAGTACTCTGCTAATGGTTTGGATCTGCAGGAACATTCTTGGAACAAAACAAACTGCACATATGTTTACCGTTTTAGATAACAGAATATGCCATAACTTTCTACACATTCTGGTCGGGGGTAGAGGGGTGGGGTGGGGGTTGGGGGGCATGAAGACGATGACGAAGATGAGACTACTATCAAAAGTGAGCTATCACCAGCATTTACTCTCCTCGCTCGTCAGGTCTCTTAGACACCGTTGAAGAGGTTTGTCTCAGGCTTTTGGCGATTACATCCTTTTAGTACAGTTGCGCTGTTTGGCACCGCGGCCGGCCTGGTAAGTCTGCGGGCTTGCCGGTTTTATCGGTCCTGGCAGGCGTTCAAGGTGTCTTGCATGAATGGGAAGGTTGCACCACATTAGGGCGAATCGCTGTCGAGGCTCGTCCACGTACGCAAGTTGTTTGCAGGGTGCCGCTCGCTGTTTTTTCCTCACGCCGGAAATCTGGAGGGACGCACTGATAGAGTATGGTTCGCCAGCGAATTTATTTAGTCTGCAGTATCGCACCAAGAGCGTATCCTACCATTTTGACGCTTTCTGAGTGTAAACAAGAAAGAAGGATAAGATAGTGAAGCCATCGGACCCGTGATATAGCGTAATTCAAATGACGTTTTAAGAGCGATAAATCTGTATCGTAAAAAACTATTTCGTAAAGCAGCGAGCTAGGGCTGGTAGTTAGCTCCCTTTAGATAGATAGCTACCCGTGTAACGCGCCGATCCGACCGCAGTAAACACAACGCTCGCAAGATCACGAGTCCCAGAATAAACGTACGCAGACTTAGGCCTTAAAAGAACATTTATACAGGAAGATCAAAGATCGTGTATACAAGATCATTGGGGTAAGAGTGCGTGTACTTTTAGTCTGCACGCCGTAGGTGTAAATGTAGTGTACACGTTCTTCCTTCTAATTGTTTGCAGTGCGCAGGAAAAGCACCTACAGTCATTTGTCCTGTCTTTCTGTAGCCGCCAGAAGATTGCGCTCTCAAATTGGGTCTCGGGGAGGCCGAGGCAGCCGGTCAGTACTGGCCGGAGACGCGTTGTCGTCACTTCCGGAGTTATTTATAAAAGCCACCTGCTTTCAGCCATGTTGGTAGGAGGCGAGTGCTGTCTCTAAGCTGTGCTACGGGAGACGTGCAACCATGCCGACTTCTTGCTGCGTGAAAGATTGTTTTAACAACCAACAAAAAGACAAATAAAGAGAAGTCAAACGCTCCTACTACTTAATTTATACCATCAGAGAAAACCAATCAAGGTCCGATTGTGCAAAGAGTGACCGAAGCTAGACGAAGAGGATGGAAAAAGAAGATTTACAGAATAGATCTGACCTTTGAGACAAACATCCGGCGAGAATGAGCAGACATCTCCCACGAATCATGCTACGAAGAATCGATAAGCTTTCCAAAGACCCATAATTCTTAAACTCTTCCAACGTGTACGCCGATGTTCCGAGTACAACAACTAAATATGTCCATGGCACTCGTTGGCGGAATGTTCCTCAATTCCGGATCAAGTTGGTCCTTCGTCAGCTGGTATGGATGGATATATGAATGGATGGATGGATGGATGGACAAAGATTATAGGATGGAGTTTTACGGCTTATCAGCCTTTGTAGGCTATGTAAGGATACCGAGCAAAAAAACCACACTAGAATAGTTCCGAGTCAGCGCAAATCAAGTCACGATGTTCCTAGTTATTCGCCTCTTACGAATCGCGAAGGGAGACGCGGTGGGTCAATTCTAAAACCCCCTAATCCACAGGGGGCGTCAGCTGGTATGGATCGAGCCCGCCGGTCTCCTCAATTTTGTTGAAGTAACGTCGACGGGCATCGGGCTTGAGAAAGTCGACGTAACGCGTTTTCTTCCTCACGGACATCACCTTAGAAAGAAAAATGTATCAACTAACTCTGATTTAGATGTTGATTTTTTGGCATAGCCAGGTTACCATGTCGGAGCAGATGAAACAAATTAGAGAAAAGTAGTAGTAGTAGTAGTACAGTATAGACCGGATGTATAAAACACCGGATGTATGAAAGTCTGGATGTATGAAAGGGGCAGGCATGGTCCCGGCAGAAGCTACTCTTTGTTATTACTTAGAATTTTCCGGTTGTATGAAAATCGGATGTATAAAAGTCCGGTTGTATGAAAGCAAATCTCTGGTCCCGAGCAGCAGAAATGTGTTGTTGCAAGACCGGTTGTAAGAACACGAAAGTAGACCCAAGTCACCAAAGTGTGGTGAGAGTAATTTTCCTTCCATAGCGACTCGAACTTGCAAAATGGTGGACCCGCACAGCAAAGCGAAAGTTACAGGCAAACGTAGAGTGTTGACATTGTCTGAGCGCCTTAAAATCATAAAGGCAGGAGAGGACAGTCCACACAAATCCCGAACACAGATGGCCTTTGATTTAGGGGGTCAATCCACGGAATCCACCGGAATCCACAGGAATCCACCGGAATCCACAGGAATCCACCGGAATCCACCGGAATCCACAGGAATCCACAGGAATCCACCGGAATCAAGCGTGGATTCCGTGGATTTCGGTAAATAAAGAAGTTAATACCCAAATCCGCCGATTTCGGTATTTATTTACCGGAATACAGTGGATTTCGGTATTTACAATCTAAACATCAAAATCCGCGGATTTCGGTATTTAAAAAAGATCATATTTCCGAAATCCAAATGGATTTCGTGGCGATTTCGGACATTAATTCTTTATTTCCCGAAATCCACATATTTACCGAAAATTCAATTGTTACAGTTGCTGAAACTTCAGATATCTACAGTTGAGTAAAATGTGTGTGTGTGTGTGTGTGTGTGTGTGTGTGTGTGTGTGTGTGTGTGTGTGTGTTTGTGTGTGTGTGTGTGTGTGTGTGTGTGTGAGTATGTGTGTGCGTGTGTGTGTGTGTGTGTGTGTGTGTGTGTGTGTGTGTGTGTGTGTGTGTGTGAGTGAATGGGTTAATGACTGTGTGTGTGTGTGTGTATGTATGTATGTATGTATGTATGTATGTATGTATGTATGTATGTATGTGTGTGTGTGTGTGTGTGTGTGTGTGTGTGTGTGAAGACAAGCGTCAGCCAATCTTTATTGGCAAATACGCGAATCCGAGATGCCTTAAACACGTCAAGAAAGGTTTGCCTGTGCAATATGACAGCAACGCAACTGCTTGGATGACAAACGAAATCTTCGAACCCTGGCTAATTCAGTTTGACAGAGACATGGAAAGGCAAAATAGGAAGATCCTACTCGTGATGGACAACTGTTCCAGTCACAAATTGCCTGATCTCTATGCAGTCGAGGTACTGTTCCTTCCGCCAAATGCGATATCGAAACTCCAGCCTCTTGATGCGGGCATCATTCACAATTTCAAAGTGAAGTACAGGATGTCCATGTGTTTGAACCATCTCGCCTGCACTGAGGGCGGAGGAGGTACCTACCAGCCAACTCTTCTTGATGCCATACACATAACGACGCAGTCATGGGAAAAGGTCACTACAGACACCATTGCCCACTGCTTTCGCAACGCTGGCTTCCGTCATTCCTCAGATGACCAGACAACACCAGATTCAGAACCCTGCCTTGAGAAAGACCTGCAGGAAGTGGAGCCGCTCCTTTCTCGCCTGTTTCAGGAGTGGAACGTCCCCCCATCTGATTACTTCACTGTTGGTGAGAAAGTGCTCACCGAGGATCCAACAGCTGCACCGGATGTAGCAGCAGAACCGTGCACTTCCAGAATCCCAGATTCCGATGCATCTTCAGAGGAAGAAGACGAAGAAATGCCCCAGGTGTCATCAAGAGAGGCTATGGCGTCCGCAACGGTCATAAGCAACTTTTGTATGCTGACAGGAAAGACGGAACTGATCAAGTGCTTCAATGGGTCCAAAGAGATACTCTTACGCCACATTGAGGATTCCAAAAAGCAGACACGTGTTTCAGATTTTTTTTTAAGAGACAGTGGCATTGGAAGAGAGGAAGAAGGAAGTTCCGTGGGAGGAGAGGGAGGAGGAAGTGGCATAGGAGGAGGAGGAAGAAGTGGCATGGGAGGAGGAAGTGGCGGGAGTGGAAGGGGAGGAGGAAGTGCCCTGGGAGGAGAGGAAGGAGGAAATGCCCTTGGAGGAGAGGAAGAAGAAAGTGCCCTGGGAGGAGAGGAAGGAAGAAGTGGCCTGGGAGGAGAGGAAGGAAGTGGCCTGGGAGGAGAGGAAGGAGGAAATGCCCTTGGAGGAGAGGAAGAAGGAAGTGCCCTGGGAGGAGAAGAAGGAAGAAGTGGCCTGGGAGGAGAGGAAGGAAGTGGCCTGGGAGGAGAGGAAGGAGGAAGTGCCCTGGGAGGAGAGGGAGGAGGAAGTGGCATGAGTGGAAGGCAAGATGGAAGGGGCATGGAAAGAGAGGAGACGAGGCAGAGTGGGAAACAGACAGGAGAAAGAGGGACTTAGGATGACTTTGGAAAGCAAACACGGGTGTAAGACTTTTTTGAAACAGACAGTGGAATAGGAGGAGAGGGAGAAGGGAGTTGCGTGAGAGGAGAGCGGACGAGAGAGAGGGGAAAGGAGAGTGGAGAAAGAGGGACTTGGGATGAGACGGGAGACACAGGGGGGGAGGAGAAAGGAGAGAAAGGAGTTTGGAAGGACATGGGAAAGCGAAGGGAGTGAGAGGGACTTGGGAAGAGAGGAGAGGGAGGGGGTAAGAGAGGGCGGAGACCAGGGCAGTTGTAGCGGAAAGAAAAGAAAACGGGAAGACGGGGAAGAAGGAGAAGTAAAATGTTGTGGTGCACACGAGGGGCAGCCGCTAGCCTTTCCCCCCACTAATGTGGAATGGAGGGTTCGCCAGTGTGCAAGATTGGGCCTTTCGGGCCCTTTGTTTTTGCCCGAACGGTGTCCAACCCAAGATCTTGGGGTCCCTTCGGAGTTAAACCACATTGTAGGGGATGGGAACTGCCTGCACCGTGCCATAAGCCTTGACTTATGTGATAGCCAGGCCGAGCACATGGTTGTCCGAGAAAAAATAGTCAACATCATATGCAGGAATCACCAGGCTTTCTCTGCATACGTGGATGGAGATGTAGGTGATTATCTCGCTCACAACACCCTCCGACCACGTTCATGGGGGTCGGATGTAGAGATATTCGCGGCCGCCACCCTCCTTCAAACCACCATTGTGGTGTACACAGCCACTTCCGAATGCTCGTGGAGATGGCTGCCACACCCACCCCTTTTCCCGATAAAGGGGGTAGACAGGTCCGAGGAGAACATTTACCTCCGAAATGTCTGTGGCCAATTTGAGCCGGTGGTGTCCACAAATGTAGTCTAAATGAGGATGCCCTGAAAACTTCCCCACCAACTGATTTTTTTATCCAGATTCTATAGCTGTAAATGAGTTAGTCTGTTTAACTTTTTTGTCCATTCAGTCATTTTTTTAACATGTTATAAATTCGTCACGAAAACCCATAACAGACCAGAAGGCATTTTGGTTACATTTATAACCAGAGACATTGGTCATGGATGTGAATCAGTTGTTATCTTTTTATGTTCTTTTTATGTTGTTGTATTTTATGTTGTTGTATTATGTTATGTTGTTTTTATGATCTTGTTGTTGTTGTTGATTTTATCCATTAAACAGATTTTATGTTTAACTCCATTAATAATCTGTTTCGTTTGTCTATTCAGTCAATTAACCTGTTATAAATTTGTTATGACTGAAGAGTCATAATAGCCCAGGAAGGCATTTTTTGTACAATAAAAACCAGAGACATTGGTCGTGGGTGTGACTCAGTTGTTGTTTTTTATGTTGTTGTTTTTATCCATTAAACTGGTTTTAAGTTTAACTCGCTTTTTTGTATCCAGTGCGCGCGCGCGTGTGTGTGCTATAAATGTGTGCGTTTTGGAGAGAGAGAGAGAGAGAGAGAGAGAGAGAGAGAGAGAGAGAGAGAGAGAGAGAGAGAGAGAGAGAGAGAGAGAGAGAGAGAAATCAGAAATTTTATTTGCTACGCCAACGGTCCTTGCAAAGCTTTCACGACCAAAAAAATCGTCAAAAGCGCAAAAGGGTTCTGGAGGGAACACACACATTACAGTTGTGCCACACACAAACACACGTACGCGCGCACACATATACATAGAGAAAGAGGGGGGCGGAGAGTGCACGGTACATGCAAATCAGAACAGTTCCTTACACAAACAGTTGCTCTTCTCCCGGTTGTCCTGATTGTGTGTATGTAAGTACGTGTACTTTCCACTTGTTATTCACAAACCTTTTCTTCTAACTAGAATATGTATCAAAACATTTAAACATTAAAAAAAAACAAAATAAAAAAAAATGATATGAAAAAACCTACTTTTATCAAGTAAAAGATGCGTGGTCGGATGTATGAAAGTCGATCCTCAATATTTTCATACATCCGGTTAACCGGATTTAGTAAAGACCGGATGTATGAAAGACAAAAATTGGGTCCCGACGACTTTCTTACATCCGGTCTCGACTGTAGTAGTATGAGAGGCTTAGATATAGGCCGTGAAGCCTTTTAAACGCCCCATCGTAATGTCACTGTGTTGCCTTATAGTACACTCATGCACCTAGTTTTGATGCGTGTCCGGGACACTCCCGGCAGTGTGTTTTGTTTGCTTTGAGCTGTAAGTGTTAAAATGGTCAGTTATTAATATAATCGGTGATTTTAGTTGTCATGAAACTTTGTTTTGAGCTTTAATGCCATTTTCTTGTCATAACCTTTATCTTACACGTCACATTACGCCGAATGCGGGCAAGTTGATCATGCACTCATCGACTCGATGATCGTGAATTTTCTGTCCTCGCCAGACCAGGGAAACGAAATTGTCAGTTCAAGCCAGAACTAAACAGTTATTTGCTGCCACACATTCGAGCTTTACATGAAACATGATGCCTGCGTTCCGTTGACTCTGCTTCATCTCTGCTACGGTGTAGCAGGGTCAGGAGTTTCGATTGGTCGGTTTCTTTAATTATTTTTAAAGCAAGTTACCATTAAAAGTAGAGGGTTTTGGAGGCCCCCTTTGAATACACGAATCTCGAATATTATTTGACACTCAAATTTATCACTATTGATCGAAGAAACGACATAATAAAAGTATTAGGGTGGAAAATCATTCATACACAATCTTTGGTGACGTTTCACCCAGTGGCAGAGGTCAACTTCCTGTCAAAGGTCGCGCAGCAGCTAGAGCGTTTGCTGTGCCTAGCAACGATGAAACTACAGAACTCGTAGCCGCATTTGATTGGCTCATACTAAACACAACTAATTGGAAGTCACTCCACGGACTTGCACGGTAAACATGCTTCGAACCATGGAGTTTACATAACATGGAAGTGGAATACGTGCCGATTGCTGTCAAATTTCGAAGAAATAAATGTTTTCGTGCTCTCATCACCGTGGCAGAGTGGATTGTATGTCTTGGTTTGATATTTGTAGTAAACGTCGGCATTTATACCCATGAGAGTAACAATTTAGCAGACGACACACGTGTTTGGATTTCCTTGACCTTCCTCTATGACTGGTGATGGTTACCTCCCTTTTGTTATTAATGGATTTTCGACCCTAATGCTTTTATTAAGTCGTTTCTTCGTTCAAGAGTGATAAATTTGAGTGTGAAATAATATTGGGGATTCGTGTATTCAAAGGGGGCCTGCAAAACCCTCTACTTTTAATGGTAACGTGCTTTTAAAATAATTAAAGAAACCGACCAATCGAAACTCCTGACCCTGCTACACCGTAGCAGAGATGAAGCAGAGTGCACGGAACGCAGGGGATATCACACTAGCTCGATCGTCCGCTGGCGTAGTTGCTACGGTTCGATCGCGTTCGTCTGCTAGGTACGTACGGTGAGGTTTGTTTACTTATCTTCTGTGGGTTTCGTGCAGAAAGTATACGTTACAATGGTCTATTATGACTATTTTCGATTAGTTTTTAATCTAAATAATATTTTTGCATGCTTTAATGTCATCCTTTTGTCACGATCTAGCGATAATCACTCCTCAACACAGACCCGAAACTTACCGTAACATATGGCACCGGAAGTTATGTAACCTACCATCATGGCTGTGCTGCTAATTACCATATGACCCCTGGTGAACTCTTCTCCGGCCATTGATACAACTTTAAAATCATCAACACCATGTAATCCAGCCGTGAAAATTATTTAACTTTTTTTTTTAATTAATGAAATGTTACCCCAAAAGATGTTGATGATAAATCTGCAAAATGGTTTTAAAAAAAACCGGCGTATTAATTGTGGTTGAAAGTAACAATCAGAATCTTTCAAAAATATATATGGCACCTTAATTGTGCATCGAAAACAACAACAAAAACAAAAACTCCTTGTATCCAACAAGCAATAGCAGGCATGTTTCCTTTCTCGTGACATGTCATGTGGGTGTGTAACAATGAGTCTTGACACTACTGCCTTTTTCTCTCTCCTCTCTTTTTCTCTCTCTTCCTTCCCCCATCTCACCTCCTCCTCACCCTTCCACCTCTTTCTTCTCGGATATCTTTTTGTTGCCTGGGTAATGTCGGCTATTGTATCAGTTATTGCCATCAGGATGAGAGACATGATATATGCCAGAAGTAAATGGGCAACAGTGCTCCCCGAGTTACATGGGGATGACAGCCCTGCATGATTGCCTCGAGTGACATGATGATGACAAGCATGACAGCTACATATGTGGCATGAAGATGACAGCCTTGCACTCTCACCATGAGTACTATCATGATGATAGCAAAGACCCTATATATATAGGATCTTTGATGATAGTCTTGCAAGGAAGCCATGACATGAGGATCATAGCCCTGCATGGTAGCTATGACTTAGGGCGCGTTTGTTAGGCCCAAAATCACGAGATTCTCCCTGAATGGCTAGTCGAGGGCGAGTGAGACGCTCCTACAGCTAGAAAAACGGCCAATCATCAACTGGCAAGGCGGAAGAACATGGCTGAGTCCTGGCGCCATGCAGAGTCGGTGAAGAAGTTGCCGATAGACGAAATAACTGACGAATGAGTTATCACATCAGTTTTCACTTGATAGAACACACCATGGTGTCATATCGAATGGCAAGGGAACTTTTTCAACGAAAAAAAAGCAACCCATGTTCAACTGTAGACAATTTTGTCGAAAATGTTATGCTCGATTCATTTCGATCAATTCAAAGGACATTATTCATAGAGCGTACGTGTACGGTGTTGCGTGTTTGCAAGCCAAAAAAAAATTTCGGCAGTGTATGTCCAAAAATAACCTATACACCTACTCCTCAAATTATGCAAATGAATGCTCGAACAGCAAATACTTCCGTGTACGTACACTTTTCCATTCTCGGACCCTGAGAAACACATTACAGGCACTGTTATCTCCGAACACCAGCCCAACTCGCACTGTCTCCGCCATTTTGGCTCATCCGTGTCTCTGCAGCGGGAAGCATCGAGGCATTCTGTGAACCAGTGCCGGTAGGCGAAATCTCTACTGAACTAGACTGGCATCGAGGTAGCTCCGGACCTCCCTCGGCCTCCCACCTTCTCGGCGAGTGTGTCCTTATGAGCGAGGAACGTAGAAAACGCCTAGCCCTCGCAACACTCGAGATTTTGGGCCAAACAATCGCACCCTTCGAGAAGACAGTTTTGCACGATTGCCTCAACAGACAGCATGATAGCCTTGCATGATAGCTATGACATGGGGATGATAGCTTTGTGTTGTGGCCTTCTGTGTTCCATGTAATGCACGATAGCTTTGCATGGGTTTATAGCCTTATATGTGACTAAGATGATAGCTTAGCATGATAGCCTTGAGCGACAGCCCTATTAAATGTTGAATATATCTCTCGTCTGCAAGTCGTAACAATTGTAACAGCCCTAATAAACAATGGTTATTTCCCAACACAATGAAATGATGAACAGTCCTCCTCCGGTCTGTGATGATAATTGGTTAGTGTTTGCAAACCTGTACATACTTGAAAAAGAGGAAAACCACATTACTTAAAAAACTTTATTGTAAGATAAACCAAAGCATTTGGATGAGATAAAGAGATAATTATGAATGAAAATGCTAGTATATGACACTATATACACTATTTCATGTGCTGTATCATTACTTCCTTTCATAGTCCTAAGGCATTATCCTCAAACACATGCATTCCTTTCATAAAAGCACACATAATATGGCCAGTCAGGGACGTCCCGCAGTGGATAAATGATATCAAATGGATACACAAATAAATACTGCAAACAACAAGTACACCAATAAACAATGCCGTTTTACACTTCTAACAATAGTCGTCTCCTTTGCCTTTTTTCATCTTTTCTTTCCCATTTGACCAGAATTTTCTCTCCCTTCTTGCCTTATTAATGCCCTTCCCTTTGATTGTGATTCTTTCAGTGAAAACTTGCACAAAATGCCACTGAGGCTGCCTTGTGGGTATGGGGGGCGGCTGTAGATCCCAAAGGGCTGAACATCCTCACAGCAACTGGACCCAGGAAACCTAACAGAGGCACATTGTACTGCTTGGGGGCCAGCTGTGTGACTGCTACTGAAGCAAAAGGTAAAGGTGTAGTTATATAGAGCTACTCATCACCCACGTCTGGGTCTCAAACGGCTTTACACTTTACCCCCCATTACTGGGCCACTTTATCTGTCCTTCACTGGCACTTGACAACAAACACAGTGACAGACATTTAAGATGTACTCAGTCAGGTAGGTACCAGCACCAACTCCACTCCATCTCCCTGGGGAGAATTCCAACCCGATGCTTGCTCATGGCTGCATATGAGAGTTATAATCACACTACTGTGTGTCATCACATCCCTCTCAGGTACCCGGTTTTACTCCTGAGTGGGAAGAAGCAACGGGAGTAAAGCATCTTGCTCAAGGATGCAACTTCATGAACCATGCATGCAGCTTTGCATGCCGCACCCACTAGCTGCAAGCAACTACAGGACTCGGCTACAGAGCCTCGGAGCAAGAAGACTACCGCACTTCAGCTGATGATAAGTTCTTCATACATTAACAACTCTTTAAATGCATTTTCAAGGGTTCCTGCTTTGTTGAATCAATTGCAAGCCAGATATTCAGTGAAAGCCTTCATTCCCACTGATAAATCAAAGGCAAAGAACCAATAACTGTCAGAAAATGACATTTTCTTTTCTCCCCAAGTTTCATTCTCAGACTGCTCTCTTAAAATCATTGTCAAGCTTACTTGTGCTATGCATGTAACTCCCATCTCTTTCTGCAGACTTTGAGATCGTGTACAACCTTTAGGATGCAAACCCTGAACAAGAAGGGCAAAGCCCATATGACTCACATGCTTGACCTTGACCTTTATATGACCTTGACCTTCAGGTGACCTTCAAGGTCAAGGTCAAACAACTAAACCTACCAATGACATCATACACAAAGAAATGCTTTACACATTTTTCCTACCAAAATACATGTGACCTTGACCCAAGGTCAAGGTCATCCAAGGTCATGCAACACAAAGCTGTTAATTCAAGACATAGGAAGCACAATGGTGCTTATTGGCACTTTCTACCATGAGATATAGTCACTTTTAGTGGTTCACTACCCCATTTTGGTCACATTTCATAAGGGTCAAAGTGACCTTGACCTTGATGATATATGAACAAATGTGTTTCATGATGAAAGTATAACATGTGCCCCACATAATTATTAAGTTTGAAAGAGTTATCTTCCATAGTTCAGGGTCAAGGTCACTTCAAAATATGTATACAATCCAACTTTGAAGAGCTCCTGTGACCTTGACCTTGAAGCAAGGTCAATCAAACTGGTATCAAAAGATAGGGCTTGCTTTGACCTATATACCACTTGTAGCTAAGGTCGCCATTCTCAATAACGTGGGAGAAAATCGGGAAAATGTGAAAATTGACTGTTTTTGAGACCACATTTATGGCTCCTGTGACCTTGACCTTGAAGCAAGGTCAAGTCACTATGTATGTTTTTTGAGGCCTTGTCATCATACACCATCATGCCACATTTGGTGTTGATAGACTTAATAGTCTCCGAGAAAAATCCAACGTTTAAGTTTTTTACGCCCGCACGGACGGACGGACGGACGCCCGGACGGACGGATGGACGGACGGACGGACGGACGGACGAAACGGCTCAGTACATAGACTCACTTTTGCTTCGCATGTGAGTCAAAAACTACTCTTGATCATCTCCTTTCAAAATTGACATTCCACTGCATATGTCAAGCATTATTAATTGAGCAAATACAAACGTCAGCATTCAACAATAATTGCAGCACTTGCACACATCCTGTACAAATCTCTCCTGTTTATTGCTTCTAAAGCTGTCAAAACACATTTTTTCAATCAGATCCTTCATCCTTCATAAAATATGGCATTCTCTGACAACTGTGCTGAGTGATAAACCACATCTAAGAATCTTCACCATATCTGACAGGGAGGAGAACCAGCCAGAACCCACTGCCATTTCTTACAAACTGCTACAGAGCAACGCACACACAAAAAGAATAACCACATTAAAAAAGGTAAAGTCGCTTGATTGATGTAAAAGAAAAATTTCATTTCATTGTGCTTCTTGCTGAGCCAGGCAGCTCTGCTTGCAAGAAAGAAAATGGTAGCATCACAGCAAGAGTTGTGATAAGCGTCACAGTACATCACTTCATGCAAGCATACAATGAACACACTTGGACACCACTCCACCTCATCACTCCATGGACTACCCACATAAACCTACTGGACATCTGATCGCAGTCCTGCCTCAAGCACTTGGAATTATGACATCAAAATCATGAAACACACACTGCTTCATCAACGTGGACACTAGAGGAAACACTGCTTCATCATCGCGGACACTAGAGGAAACACTCACTGCTTCATCAACGTTGACACTAAAGGAAACACACACTGCCTCATCAACGCAGACACTAGAGGAAACATTCACTGCTTTATCAACATGGACACTAGAGGAAACACTCCCTACTTCATCAACGTGCACACTAGAGGAAACATTCACTGCTTCATCAACGTTGACACTAAAGGAAACACACTGCCTCATCAATGCAGACACTAGAGGAAACACTCACTGCTTCATCAATGCAGACACTAGAGAAAACATTCATTACTTCATCAACATGGACACTAGAAGAAACATTCACTGCTTCATCAACGTGGACACTAGAGGAAACATTCACTGCTTCATCAACATGGACACTAGAGGAAACACTCACTGCTTCATCAACGTGGACACTAGAGGAAACATTCACTGCTTCATCAACGTGGACACTAGAGGAAACATTCACTGCTTCATCAACGTGGACACTAGAGGAAACATATGGCTGTGCAGAAATGTGTCCAGCACCTTTTCCTTCACCCCAACCAAAATTCAATTAGCATCGCTTATTTGATTTCATATTCAAAAGACAGCAGACTATTCTATAAACATCTTCTCTATGAAGAGGTGATCACATCTAATTATGGCTCCATGGGGTAATGTGCATCTACTTCCTAGTAGACAAAGAATGTTTTTCTTTAATCAAAACTCTCCAATCAGGACTCTGATAACATCCATCCGCTCCATTCTAAGAAGAATGAAACAGAACCCAACAAAGTTTCTAACATGAGGCATAAGAGCAGTTGAGAAAGAGGTATGCTCCACAAAAAGTTAACTCTGCAACACATTCCTCAATACAGCAACACAATGCAGTGCAGGCTGCATCAATGATCCACACTTGACCACAAGGTCCACTTTCAACCTGACAAACGCCAGAGTGGACAACAAAGTGTATTCATGCATGGGATGCGTTTCCACAGAACACAAAAGCTAAAATAAATCAAATGATGGTAAACGATGATACACAGTACAGGTGATAAAAAAAAAAAACTGCAAAGAAAAACATTGGATGGGAATCTACGAGAGAACCACAAGAAAGTAGATGTGAGCAAATCAAGAAGACAACAAGTCAACTGCAGGATATGATAGAAGCTGCATCAATGTAGATGTAACAGGAGAGCCAACATCTTCAACACCCAAGACAGCCTTCACAAAATCCACCAACTTCAAGGACACATTTTGTTTAGAGAAGCCATAAAAAGCTACTGGAGCAGATCCCAAATGCTCTTGGGCCATGGGTTCCAGCTGTAGTGCAGAGTACTGTGCAGCAGCTGCTCCTCGCTGAATGAGAATGAATACGACGAGTACGCAGTACGATACAGAGCAATGAGAAAGAAGGCAAGCGAATAACCAAATTCTACAACTTCAAGCAGGACAAATGTTATAAAAAAGAATGCGTATGCTGCCGAATGAGCATGTTTCCAGATGATTGTAAGCAAGAATAAAGACAAGTCAAAACTACTACATGCATGCAAGTTTTGTTACATAACACCCATATTGATTCTATGCACAGCATGTTTGAGAAAAATCTCCACCTCATTGTCAACGTCATTGTCATCTCCAGGTGACTTATCATGGCATCAGCATTACAGTGACAAAACTGACTGACTATGGATTCAATAGAACACTACAGCAGTAATACTGCATGAGGTACATGCTTGCTAAACAGTTGAAAACTAGAGGGAGAAAAGCTCCCATCAACAGCAAGGACTGCTTGACCGTGCACTTCTTCCATCATGACTCTACAGAAGACAACCATGGCAACGAACAGATCAAGCATTTCATCCAGCTTGCAAGGCATCCAAGATGCAGACTCTCCATGCAGGGAATGCTGTGCAGTAAACTTCACTGATCCAGGGGCTTGGAGCAGGGAATAACAGCAAACTGCACACAGGCCAAAAATTGAATTGACTGCCAAGGTTAACTAACAATTAGAGACCCTGGTCAGTCACAGAACCATGGCTTAAAACAGTATCTATGTAACTGCAAGGTACAGTTCGCACTTCTACTTTTTTTTAATAAAGAAAACAAACAAAAAAACAAAGATTAGAAGGGTATGAAATACTTTAAATGTGCAAGATTTCCACTGCGTCTATGTCAGATCTGCGCACTTTTAACCATTCTTCAGCAAAGACATTTTTACTATAGACACATCAAATGAAGAATTTTTCATAGAAAATTAGCACATTTCAGTTCTATTTTATATGATTTTCAAACCATCTTAATTTTGACAGTTATCTTCAACACTTGACTTCATTTCACTGATACATCCCAAATCAATGCTCGCCGTCATTTTCAGGTGATCTACCGAGTTGTCCACTTGGTTCAAACTTTGAATCAGTCCATGGTCAAAACATAGACAGTGACCGATTCATGGAAGAAATCTTAGTTGTCTTCTGACATGGCTGCCTGCAGTTACATAAGTAATGATTAACTGCATGTATACAACAAGAAGGGCAAAGCCCATACGACTCACATGCTTGACCTTGACCTTTATATGACCTTGACCTTCAGGTGACCTTCAAGGTCAAGGTCAAACAACTAAACCTACCAATGACATCATACACGAAGAAATGCTTTACACATTTTCCCTACCAAAATACATGTGACCTTGACCCAAGGTCAAGGTCATCCAAGGTCATGCAACACAAAGCTGTTAATTCAAGACATAGGAAGCACAATGGTGCTTATTGGCACTTTCTACCATGAGATATAGTCACTTTTAGTGGTTCACTACCCCATTTTGGTCACATTTCATAAGGGTCAAAGTGACCTTGACCTTGATGATATGTGACCAAATGTGTCTCATGATGAAAGTATAACATGTGCCCCACATAATTATTAAGTTTGAAACAGTTATCTTCCATAGTTCAGGGTCAAGGTCACTTCAAAATATGTATACAATCCAACTTTGAAGAGCTACTGTGACCTTGACCTTGAAGCAAGGTCAACCAAACTGGTATCAAAAGATAGGGCTTGCTTTGACCTATATACCACTTGTAGCTAAGGTCGCCATTCTCAATAACCTGGGAGAAAATTGGGAAAATGTGAAAAATGACTGTTTTTGAGACCACATTTATGGCTCCTGTGACCTTGACCTTGAAGCAAGGTCAAGTCACTATGTATATTTTTTGAGGCCTTGTCATCATACACCATCATGCCACATTTGGTGTTGATAGACTTAATAGTCTCCGAGAAAAATCCAACGTTTAAGTTTTTTACGGACGCCCGCCCGCCCGGACGGACGGACGGACGGACGGACGGACGGACGGACGACACGGCTCAGTACATAGACTCACTTTTGCTTCGCATGTGAGTCAAAAATCATATAATGTAAACAATGGTAAGTACAATGACAATACTTTCTTTTTAAAAAACTGCTCTTGATGTTTTTTTTAGGTATTCATTCAGATTTGTGATGCATAACCTGTACTCATCCATGAACTCTTAAGATCCTGTACCGCCCATTACCACCCACCCAGCTCAATCCTGTACCACCCATTGCCACCTATTTCACGTGGCTTTTAATTGACTGATTTTTTTCCTACAAATTGCATGATCCTTACATGAGTGAGGAATGAAACATGTGAATGACTTACAGGACCTTAAGAGTTTTTAACAGGACAGGACTGGACTTATCACCATAATGGAATAGATGGCAATTTTCCATGACATAAAACCAAAAGTTCTATCGAGAAAGAGTATCTGACTGACTAAATAGAGAAGTCCCATCATTGTGGTGTTCAGATGGACAGATTGTCAAAGTCTTTGAAGGAATTCCCAACCCAATACTGCACGCATTCATCAGTGTCAAGATGGCTTGGAATTCACCTGACCCAGCACCCACGGGACAATTTAGTAGGTGCAGGATTCATGGTACACAAAATGAGCTCTCTCTCTCTCCACCACGACTCCAGTAAGAACAACAGCTGAATATCAGTCCAAGGTGTAAACACACT
Organism: Theodoxus fluviatilis; assembly: GCA_034096865.1. NCBI lineage: Eukaryota > Metazoa > Mollusca > Gastropoda > Cycloneritida > Neritidae > Theodoxus > Theodoxus fluviatilis. The sequence continues at coordinate 185,395 of JAWQFJ010010621.1, forward strand.
AAAACATAGACAAATCAATCTTACACTCTCCCAGAAAACTGTCAGTCCAGTATATCCATGAGCTCACTTTGAATCATTAAAGCGATATCCAAATCCATTTAACATGGATTTTAAAAGGAACAAAAAGAAATAGCTTGATGGTAAAAAAGCATTGTAAAAAACATTGTTACCTCTTACCCTCACCACCATTACTTGCCACTTAATACTGAGGTTTGAGTCATCTCATCTAGAGCCATGCTAAAGTTCTTTGACAAAGATGTGTAGATTGCCATGGTGATCATCATGAACACAAAACAAAAAAAAATGAGAAAGTATAAGATGTACGTCTTTGGATGAGAAATACCACCACCTTCACTGTCGTGATCATCATGTACTCACCAAAACTATCATCATATCCTCACCAACATCATCAACAAATTTACCATTACCATCATCACTGTAATGCTGCCCATCACATGCATGAAATGAAGGTGTTGCAATAAAATTGCTGTAACATACCTGGCATAATGTAATGGCAATACTTACTGAATGAAAATAATTTACAATGTTATGCAAGACCTGGGAAAGGATTATTCAACTATGACCACAAGTAAAGTAAGGAAGTTGCACATAAACCTACTATGCAAGGCAATTTTTTCAATTTTATTTAGAATTAAGTGATGAATGAATTTGGGAACCTGAGACACATTCCCCAGAGGGTTGAGGTTTGTAACAAAAGCTATGGGAAACTGTTCCGAGATGAGCAATCACAGCAAGCATTCGCAGTGTGGGTTCAAGACTGAGAAAAGCTTTGGGCTTCTCTATCGCGCGTTGCTAGTGTTCCTCTGAGAACATTTCAATTACTCCTGATAGGTATCCCTCTTCTCCAGGGAACAGAGCCCTGACATGGATGAAATGATGCGATAAGCAGTTGATATGACAGTGCAACTGCAAGGATACAAGACTCTCCCTGGTTATGATAGTATTAATAGAGCAATGATAGAAGCTTGCAGGCAGATGAACATTCACAAATCATATTCTTAACAAGAGGTTTCAACTACACTGAGAGCAACAATAGAACAATGTATGGCTGGAGTTTCTCAATACGCATTGAATAACAAAATCTGGACTACACAGCGCTGACAAGAAGCAGGATGTCTGAATCAGAAACAAATACACTTCACCATGTCTTCATGTGAATATATAAGTAAGTTTCATTCTTGCCTACAATATGGAGGAGTCCACTATTCCCTAATACTGCAGCAGGGAAATAATATCCAAATTTGATGGAAGTTTTCAACCAAAAGATCCCTAAGAGAAATGAATTTTCAGGTGCCTGATCAAAATAACGTTATACTTTTATGAGATATCAATTACAGATATAATATTTCATGGGCTATATTTCATAATGACAACAAAGGGGTCGCAGATTAATCTCATCATATATGCCAGTAAATCAGTGTAGCATTGTCATAGTTCCCCACAGATATTAATCACTAAATAGTGCATAAAATATGTTAAAACATTTAACTTGTATAATTAAAAATACATTTTTTTTATATATACAAATGAATTACTGAATAATGGTCTTAAAGAACATCCTCTTTTACAGATCTATTTCATTAATACTTATCAAATGAATAAATAATAAGATTAACAATAAATTAACAACAAATTTGTAAAAATATTTCATAAGTGTTGTGATCCCACATTTGTCTTAATTATCTAACTTTCTCAGTGGTGTGTGTGTGTGTGCATGCATGTGTGTGTATGCTAGTCCACAGGCATACATTGTGTGTTGTATGGATGTGTGTGTGTATGTGTGTGTGTGTGTGTATGCTGTGCACATGCATACATTGTGTATATGAGTGTGTGTGTGTGTGTATGTGTGTGTGGTGTGCATGCATTCATGTGTGCTTGTGCACATACATGCATTATGTATGAGAGTGTGACTGTGTTGTGTATGTGTGTGTGTGTGCATGCATGTGTGTGTGTGCTATTGCACAGGCATACACTGTGTGTTGTATGGATGTGGGTGTGTATGTGTGTGTTGTATATGTGTGTGTGTGTGTGCTTGTGCATACATTGTGTATATGTGTGTATGTGTGTGTGTGTGGTGTGTGCATG
>JAWQFJ010010621.1:192500-200000 GCA_034096865.1 Theodoxus fluviatilis
CATCAAGCTTTCTGTCATTGTAACTTTGCACAAGAAGGGCAAAGCTCATACGACTCACATGCTTGACCTTGACCTTTACATGACCTTGACCTTCAGGTGACCTTCAAGGTCAAACAACTAAACCTAGCAATGACATCATACACTAAACTTAAGAAATGCTTTACACATTTTCCCCACCAAAATACATGTGGTCTTGACCCAAGGTCAAGGTCATTTAAGGTCATGCAACACAAAGCTGTTAATTCAAGACATAGGAAGCACAATGGTGCTTATTGGCACTTTCTACCATGAGATATGGTCACTTTTAGTGGTTCACTACCCCATTTTGGTCACATTTCATTAGGGTCAAAGTGACCTTGACCTTGATGATATGTGACCAAAATGTGTCTTATGATGAAAGTATAACATGTGCCCCACATAATTATTAAGTTTGAAATAGTTATCTTCCATAGTTCAGGGTCAAGGTCACTTCAAAATATGTATACAATCCAACTTTAAAGAGCTCCTGTGACCTTGACCTTGAAGCAAGGTCAACCAAACTGGTATCAAAAAATAGGGCTTACTTTGCCCTATAAACCATGTATAGGTGAGGTATCCAATCTCAAAAACTTCAGAGAAAATTGAGAAAATGTGAAAAATGGCTGATTTTTATACAACATTTATGGCTCCTGCGACCTTGACCTTGAAGCAAGGTCAAGTCACTATGTATGTTTTTTGAGGCCTTGTCATCATACACCATCATGCCAAATTGGGTGTTGATAGACTTAATAGTCTCCGAGAAAAATCCAACGCTAAAGTTTTAAACGGACGCCCGGACGCCCGGACGGACGAAACGGGTGAGTACATAGACTCACTTTTGCTACGCATGTGAGTCAAAAAATGCCCTCACATCTCAAACATGACTAAAGCAAGGCAAGAACAGTCAATCTTGAGACACTGCTTCCATCAAGCTTTCTGTCTTGGCAACTTTGTAACAATGCCTTCACATCTCAAACATCACTAAAACATGGCAATAATAGTCAAACCTGAGACACTGCTTCCATCACACTTTCTGTCTTGGCAAATTTGTAGGAGTACCTTCATGTCTCAGACACTGGGGAAGTTCCAGCTGATAAAAAAGCCTAATTCTACTTAAGGTCCCACTTGCTTCACAAACTTGCTTTGTCCTGATTCATCATTCTTAAAAACATCATTTATCATCAAGTTTAGTTAAGGTCCCACTCATGATAAGGTCTCCAGGTAGGCATTCATATATAAAATCTCAGAAGACTGTATTCTGCCCTTGTCCTGATTGCAAAATCCCTTGAAGATGTAGGCTAGATCTCCAGCATTGCCTTGAAGGCACAGTCTATTACTTTTTATGTTTGTAGGAGTCACTGACAACTTCATAGTTTCTGTTCATCTGAGCAATTTCCAAATTTACATTACTGCCATACGAAGAGACAGAGGAAAGACCCCCCCAGGGTTGTTTTAACGGCGGGGGGTATTACAGGAGGCAACACTAATCCATGTGGCTTCAGTAGTTATTTAGTTCAGGTGACAGAAACTGCTGCCTGTTAGTTGTTACGTCTGTGAGATTACTACAGCTGACGCCCTACCTCTCCAAAGCAGTAGAGCTGGTGTGAGATTACTACAGCTGACGCCCTACCTCTCCAAAGCAGTAGAGCTGGTGTGAGATTACTACTGCTTGACCGCCCCTACCTCTCCACAGTCACGTAGAGCTGGTGTGAGTATTACTCCAGCCTGACGCCCTACCATCTCCAAGCCAGTTAGAGCTTGGTGTGAGATTACTACAGCTGACGCCCTACCTCTCCAAAGCAGTAGAGCTGGTGTGAGATTACTACAGCTGACGCCCTACCTCTCCAAAGCAGTAGAGCTGGTGTGAGATTACTACAGCTGACGCCCTACCTCTCCAAAGCAGTAGAGCTGGTGTGAGATTACTACAGCTGACGCCCTACCTCTCCAAAGCAGTAGAGCTGGTGTGAGATTACTACAGCTGACGCCCTACCTCTCCAAAGCAGTAGAGCTGGTGTGAGATTACTACAGCTGACGCCCTACCTCTCCAAAGCAGTAGAGCTGGTGTGAGATTACTACAGCTGACGCCCTACCTCTCCAAAGCAGTAGAGCTGGTGTGAGATTACTACAGCTGACGCCCTACCTCTCCAAAGCAGTAGAGCTGGTGTGTGCGAGGTGTCATCTGGCCAGGAGAGCCAGGGGTCTTGAAGGGAGAGTGATTCAGAGGAGACACATAGAAGTTCTTCATCCCAGGAACTCTGCAGATGAAAGCATCACTGTCACCAACCTGGCAGTCAAGGCATCATTAGATGAATGAATGAATGAGAGAGAGAGAGAGAGAGAGAGAGAGAGAGAGAGAGAGAGAGAGAGAGAGAGAGAGAGAGAGAGAGATGAAGAGAGAGAGAGACAGATGGATGGACATATAGACATACAGATGGATGGACGGACGGACGGACGAGCGGACGGACGGACGGGCAGACACATGGAAGACACATGGACATACAGAAAGACACACATACAGACATATAAACAAACACATAAACACACACACACACATACGCACACACACACACAAAACACACACACATTTTGAGATACAGAGACTGGGGCCAAGATAGAGACAGCTATACACAGCAGCACAGTTGACTATGGTGACTCCTTACCGTACACTTGAGCTCACTTTGGGAGAGGAAACCAGTCTGGGCACTGGCGACAGAGGAATCTGCAACACAAGCACTAACATTCAGCTGACCTGACACCTCCTGCCAACCAGCAGTAAAATATAAAGGCCATACTTTTGTTCCAATACCATTTGCTCTGCATGCACGCCCACCAGGCACATCTGAGGAAAGTGAACCGGTTTAAAAGGGTACCCACAATAGGGTTTAAAAACAAACATACAATTAAAAATAAGTTATGGGAAAAGAATAAAGGAAAATAGGCCTGCTTTGAAGATAGTGTTTGTGCAACTGGATGCCCAACTGCTTCCAACCTAAACTGACATGCATAACAATGATATAACTCAATTCAAAACGGGGAAGAAAACAAAATTCTTATTTTCTTTCAGTATTCTTTTGTGAGAGACTCACTCAGCAGTCTCAAACATTTCAAGTGCTTTTTCAATGTTGCTCTTGCAAAACTGCAACACCCAACAGACTGTTCACTCAGCAAAACATATGAACCAACCAGTACTTTTTACGAACAAAGCCCACTTTTATGATGGATCAAGTGGCCCGGCCCAGTGATCAGGGCGTAAAGTGCAAAGCAGTTTGAAAACCAGACATGAATGATGAGTTGCTACACAAAAACACGTCTCTTTTCTCCTCTGATGGAGTCCCTGCATGTGAACAGGCATGCAAGGCACATCACCATGGAGTCCCTGCATGTGAACAGGCATGCAAGGCACATCCCCATGGAGTCCCTGCATGTGAACAGGCATGCAAGGCACATCACCATGGAGTCCCTGCATGTGAACAGGCATGCAAGGCACATCCCCATGGAGTCCCTGCATGTGAACAGGCATGCAATGCACATCACCATGGAGTCCCTGCATGTGAACAGGCATGCAAGGCACATCACCATGGAGTCCCTGCATGTGAACAGGCATGCAATGCACATCACCATGGAGTCCATGCATGTGAACAGGCATGCAATGCACATCACCATGGAGTCCATGCATGTGAACAGGCATGCAAGGCACATCCCCATGGAGTCCATGCATGTGAACAGGCATGCAATGCACATCACCATGGAGTCCCTGCATGTGAACAGGCATGCAAGGCACATCCCCATGGAGTCCCTGCATGTGAACAGGCATGCAATGCACATCACCATGGAGTCCATGCATGTGAACAGGCATGCAATGCACATCACCATGGAGTCCCTGCATGTGAACAGGCATGCAATGCACATCACCATTCAGCCCTACCTCTTGCTTGTTGCTGGAGAACTGAAGCACAAAGTCTTTCATCTCCCCAAGAAAGACTTTGTTATAGAGGGCCATGATGGAGTCATATTCGTTTCCTTTGATGAACACACTCTTGTACACCTGTAAAAAAAATCTGCCACTGAAGCCTAAACTTTAACAGAAAAACCCAGGTTAAAACAAAGCAAGAACACACGCTTTGTAGTTGGTTCCAATCAACATCAAACTTTGTGTACCAAACATTCTTTAAGATACCATGAAATTCATCTGCCTTTTGACTCTTATGACTGCCTCATGTTAGAAGTGGCATGCCCAACATCAGAACAGTTACCTAAAAGTTGGATATGGTTTGAATTTGTAATGGCAAGTATTGCCAATCAGCTGCACAGAATGAAAGAAAAACAACTCCCATTCAAATAGACTGGCACTGAACAAGTATAGCAGAACTAGTCACAGTACATACAGCCTGGTCAGGGTTGAAGAGGTCGCGGTAGTGCTGCACAATGCCCTTGAACTTGATGTCTTTCTCCATGGCCTTGCTCACTCCAAAGACACAGCACATCATTAACTGAGGACAGAGACACACACAGATTCAGTTAGACACGTACCACACAGGCACTCCTCCAGAACAAAAAGAGAAGAAAAAAATCCTTTCAAATAAGAGCTTTTTTCCTTGTGTTCAACAACTATATTACCCATAGCATTTCATGTGATTTGAAAAAGTCCCATAAAAGTAATTTTATTTTCCCTTCAGTGAAGTCACATTCCTTTCAGTTTTATGCCTATTAAAAATACTAGCACTAATGATTCATGCCTATTCAACAGAGCCAGTTGCTGGATTTCTATGCTGCACCTTACTCTGCTATTTTCAGAGCAAAGACGTCATCTGTCAGTTAATAGTGATGGAAGGAAACAACTTGCAGCCTATATTGGCAAGCTGCTGGAGCATGCCCCAAAAGCCCAGCAGTCAGGGCTTGCAGCTGATGGGGGCAGCTGTGCAGCTCCTGCTGAGAGTAACATATGGAGAGAGTCACTTGGGGCATGCTGCTCCAATAGCTCAGCCAGGGGCAGCTCCCAAGCAGCCGGTGTGTTTGTATGGGGGTGGGGTGGGGGTGGCTGGGGAGATGGCGTGGGGGGGGGGGGGGCGGTGGGGGGGGGGGGGGGGGGGGGGGAGGGGGGGTAGGTAGGAAGGGTATCAGGGCAGGGACAGATCATTCAGATCCAACTGAATATTCAATTCACCCTGAAAAATCAAGCCCCACCCATTCAAAACAACCTCAAGCTCATTTCCCAAGCCAATGAGGTGTTAGTCAAAGGCAATCAACGGGCTTCCAGTTTTTGTTTTTCTTTTCATTTTTCTTTTTCTTTTTTCAAAGTGGTAGCTGTAATCATACAGGGGTCAATATATCAACTTTGGGACAAAAGAGCACACAATGTCTTGTTTTGGAAACAGATTTTCTACAAAAACTGACTGATTGGACATTGCATATTATTACAGCGAACACAACAAAAAACAAACCAGAAACATCTGTTGATTGCCTTTGACTGGCATATGATTGCTTCTGGACACTGATCGCCGAACCCCATACCCACTCCCAAGAACATTAATATGCATATCCACCACTCAAACAGGAAATCAGCACCTATCACTCACTCTCCATTTCATCTGGCATGACAGTCTCCTTACAAAGCACTGAATCTTGCCTGAAGCCATTCCACAAAGACATCATACACAATGGACAAGTTTACCACTCCTCCCTGCTTACCTCCCCCCCACTGCCCCGGCTCACCAGTGCCATTCACTAACCTTATATCATAATTGTGCAAATGAAACGTCCACTTACTTGGTCCAAGTGCCTGTTCTTCATGAGCTCAGGCATGCTCAGGATGCAGTGCTCAAAGCATGTCCATATCTTGTTCAGCTGCAAGACAAACATCATCATCATCATCATCATCATCATCATCATCATCATCATCATCATCATCTTCACCACCACCACAATTTCTAGCTCCTTGAAAGTGACAAATTACTTTTTTCCCCCCCCCTGCAAGAATATCAACTTTCAGTTTCTGAATAAAACAGCTAAATCAAGATGTCAAAGACTTTCAATGAAATGGAAAATGGCAGAAAGCCATACAGCTCTTAGTTTTCTTATCTGATATACTGTTAGACGATCGGGACAGACACAAAAACAGTTTCCTGTTCAACGAGAAAAACTGTCAGCATGACTCAAGCAGCATGCCAAACGACCACTATGCAAGAAGTGTGACACCAGATCCAGAAACAAATATGTTTCAGACTTTAAATGCAGTTAACAATGTTTCAAGGGCACTATGGCTGTAGTCTTACCAGTCCATCGTGGATAGACAGAGCGTTGCACAACTTTTCCATCCGAAGGTAGCCCAGACGGCATGCTGGAACACATCAGTAATATTCGTATCAAGTGATGATGTGGATAAAAAGTTAACTATGTTGCAAGAAAACTGAATGCTACTTTGGGCTGCACGAAAATCCAGGCATACATGTTCAAAGTAGTTTTATAGGAACCATACAATTGTTTAACCAGCTGCATTGCCGGCCCCTCTGCTACTCGAATGCTGAACCAGTGAAATGCAGTGCCCATTGGATGGATATTTGTTTTGTTCTGTTCCAGCATACACCTGTACTGTCTGCATGTTTTCACTGTTACTGAAGGTGTACAAAGAATTGACTACCATGTGGGATAAGTAAAGTACATCAATTTATCTATTACGATGGGCCAGCAACCCACCAGGCTGCTGTTTCCCTCCTCAGATGCTCAACTAAGACTTGGTCTTCTGAAGCTTGTATCTGTGTTTATGTCTTATATAACATGCGGGGATGAAAGCTGAGAGGAAGTTTCTGCTCCGACACCCCTTGGCTGCACCCAAGCAAGTCATAACAAAGAACCTCCAACCAAGAGATTTCAGAGCGAACAAGGATCAACAACATCATCCATGATGTGAAGAGGAGGTGTTGGATATGGCTTGGCCATGTCTTTTGCATATGGAGAAAACACCACCCCTATGTAGCACTGACATGGGCCCCTCCTCGGAAGCACAAGGGGTGGACCTGGCATGAACTGCAATGGCTTGTCAAAGACAGGCCTGGGGAAGATGCTTTGCTGGTGCCTTATGCTCCACCGGGAGCTCAGAGGATAGAGTGTGTGAATAAGGGATTTATCTATTAACCTACCTATCAGATCCCGCTTTGTGTACTTGTTGGTGACAATATTTATTCATTCACATTGATTCTGGAAGACACACTCAAGGAGATCAGCTCCTACTTGCAGTTTTCTCCTTGAAGTTAAAGTTCCAAGTTTGCAATCATGAACTCGGTGTGCGGCAGTTCTGCCATGATACCATCACATGATCACAACTAAATTTTGAATGATGACATGGAGGAAAATGCACATGGGAACTGACACCTTTCATTGCTGATAGGGGTCAGTGTCCGACAACTTCTTAACACTGTTTTTCCATTCGGGCTGGTCAATTGAAAATTCACTTGCCAGAAAGCAAAATCTGCTGGCCTGCAAAAA
>JAWQFJ010010621.1:205000-222500 GCA_034096865.1 Theodoxus fluviatilis
GCCCCACACTTCCAGAATTACCTCTGCCCCATGCTTCCAGAATTATCTCTGCCCCATGCTTCCAGAATTTGCAAAAAATTCAATGTAAATAAGTTGTATTAACTAGTCCCACTCTGAGAGCACACACCTCCACCAAAGAAACTACAACTACTCTTCCTTGGCCTGCATAACTCCTTCACTGATTCAGCCGTGAGTTTCCGCTAGCCAGGCCTGACACAACAAAGTGTAGTTCATTTTAGTGGCTGAGAGCATTCCTGAGTGCTAAACACATACGACAACATCAATAGTTTGACATCAACTTCATGAAGTGCATAACATTTCTCTTTTTGGTCATAATTCAAAATAAGATAACATAACCTCCAAAACTTAACGGATTGTTCCTTGGGTGCAACCTTGACCTTCCACCCTGACCTTCCACCCTGACCTTCCACCCTGACCTTCCACCACTTGTCATCAGGATCCATTTTGAACTTTTGGATAAAACAACCGAATTGGCAAAGGTAAAAATTAGGATTCTGTCTTCAGAAATTTCTAATATGTTGATGTTGCAATAGTAAACCCAAACACACACACACACACACACACACACAAACACGCAAACACACACACACACACACACTCATGCAAACACTCAAACACACACGCACACACACGCACAGATTTGCAAACACACACACAGACACATGCACACACACATACACACACACACACACACACACACACACACACACACACACACACACACACACACACACACCAACCACCACCCTCAAACCACCCCACCCACACAGAGCCCTCACTCAAGATGAAACACACACACACACACACACACACACACACACAAACACACACACAAACACACACACACATAGACATGCAAAAACACACACATAGCATGAACATACCCTGATGATCTCCGAGGTCAGTTTGGGCTCATTCTTGATGTAGCTTTCTATCATCTTGAAGAAGTCGAAGGCATGCAGACCGTACACTGACAGCACCCAGGGAAAGGCTACATTGGAGTTGTCCACTGGCACAGCACCAGAAGCCAAGCTCCCTGTAATAAAATCAAGTGTGTTTTGCAAAGTCACTCATCCTCTGTGTGTGTTAGTGTGTGCGTGTGCACATACAAGCATGCATGCTGTCGAAAGATTTGTACAGCACCACTTTCAGAACCCTGCTCAAAGATGCTGCTCAAATTCACTAAGTGATATTGTCAGTCTCTTCATGAATGAATAGAGAGAGTCCAACTATTGAATGCCATGTGGGAGACCATTCCAGTCAGGGCCGAGCACTGGAGCGCCCTGTCTCCCATGGTCCTGCACCTGGTCAGAGGGCAGGTAAGCAGCTCCTTCTTGGACAATCAGAGGCAGCACACACCTGGACCTCAAACTGTCATACCACCATCCCTCATCTTTGCGTTACTTGATGAATCCTTTCCCAACACCTGACAGGCACAGCAAAACTGACATGATGCATTCAGATGTGCCAGTACCATTTCCTGTGGTGCGTTCCAACCTGAAGCTGGTTAATGACCCCTGATTTGATTAACACAAATTTGAAAGACAAGTGCCTACGAATATTTCCACCTGAAATTCCCATGAATTAAATCCAACAGGAACCAATTAATGAAACAATCAGGCTTTCTCATAGGCAAATGATACGGTTGACCAGCCAATCAGAAGCTCTCTATTAAACTGATTTGGCATGTATGCCTGGATTTGAAAGTCTCACACACACATATACACACACACACATACACACACACATGCACTCACAGTTCACACATACACATGCACGCACTCCACACATACATACACATACACACACATACACACATTCACACACAGTTAGCATATACTAAACTCACGCTGCAATAAAAATTTTCCTTTTCATAATGCAGCAACCTCCATGCACTTATTGCTCCAGAGCCTTCACTACAATTCCCATGCTTTGACTTTCAGTACTCTCAAGCAATACACACTGATTTTTGTCAGGTACTCATTCAAGTACACAACCTGAGTAAACTTCCCCCACAAGATAGTGACATACAATCTCCTGGACAGGTCTGAGTCCAAAAAGAGCTTTGCATTTCATAGGCATTCACTGCCAGCACTACTCTATGAACATCTGGATAGCTTCTGTTGGTATCAGTACCCTCTGGGCAAAGTAGAGGTGCATTTTTCAAGCTGATCCATAGATAGTCAATGGCAACTATAGGCCGTTTCCAATTTGTTTTTTCGGCAATCCCCGAAATCATATGCAACATCCAGTCAGTCATTTCTTGCATAATATACAATATGTTCCCAAATCAGACATTGCCTGCTTTTTTTGTCCCAATTTGACAACAGCTCCTGCGTGATTGCAGTAGACACTTAAGAAGAAATATGAAAAAGGGAAATGTCATTTGACATTCAGCGTGGCTGAGACTGTCAATACAGTCTCAGCAACAGGTTGGTCATGTGATAGCCTTAATTCTTCCATAAAATGCATACCACCGTTCGGAACACAGTCTTGGCCATGCTGAATGGCATACAACATATTCGTTTTCTAAACATCGATTTCCCATAAATGTAAGACTTGTATGCGGTAAAATTCGAATCAAAAGAGTGTAATAGTATGAACTCTACTTGTTATAAGGACTTTGAATACAACAGCAACAATTATACTTCATTGTGCGAGTAAGGCAATCTGCATAATGATAATCGTTTGGACGTCCTATGGCTATAAACTCAGAAACCCGCTGAGTGCTTTTACTGATGAGGAATCATTAATTCAATGTATGCTTAGAAGGATTAAACTTAGAAAAACTGCTTCTGAGCTCTCCGATGATATCGAACTTCGGAATCGGACGGATTCCTACAGAAGAAACTTCCACTCCACTCAACACAGACAACAGTGAGTAAAATCTTAGTTCTAGATGCATGGTGTGTTGTGTTTGGATAATTCAGTCATTTCAGACTGGACTGTGGGAAGATGGGAGGTGTTCAGACGAGCATCTTGATCTCCCGACTCGCACACCCTTCCCTCCTTTTCCCCTATATCCACCGATTTTCAGTTAGCAACGGAATGTAGGTTAAATCACTTACCATCAGTCGATACACGAATGATCGAAGTGTGGACTTCAGGGCTAGTCAAACAGTGTGAAGGTAGTTAGACCACAGGTTCCTGCCAGAAAGCATTTACTGGCGAGAGTATAACCCATTCTGAACACAAAGACATAGTATCTTTGACACAGGTTGGTCACGTGACTTCGGCTCCACATTCCAATGATTCTACCAATCAAAATTCAACATGATCAGAAGACCATTGAGAGTAAAAAGAGGCGATTCTATTTCAATCCAATTATTTATCCCGATAGATAAACACAAATTTGGTGTTCTAATAAAACTAATCTATGAGATTTTCAGGAAATCATTTGAGAACTACTTTTAGCGCGAACGTGTCTATAAGGTTGCAAACTGCCTTGAGCACGTGCGATTGTGTATATAGTAATGCACGCGATCTTTGGACCTACTATAAACGCAGCGAAAAGGATTCCTATGGCTCCGGGCTGGTTTCGTGAATCTATGGTTATACTCTCGCAAGTAAATGCTTTCTGGCCGGAACCTGTGGTCTAACTGCCTTCACACTGTTTGAGGAGCTCCACACTTCGATCATTCGTGTATCGACTGATGGAGTCAGTAAGTGATTTAACCTACATTTTGTCTGTGTTGAACGGTAATCGAATGGAAGTTTCTTCTGTAGGAATCCGTCCGATTCCGAAGTTCGATATTATCGGATAGCTCAGAAGCAGTTTTTCTAAGTTTAATCCTTCTATGCATACATTAAATTAATGATTCCTCATCAGCAAAAGCACTCAGTGGGTTTCTGTGTGTATCGAAGATAATGCAGACGGGATTGGTTGCCTTACTCGCTCAATGAAGTATAAATATTGCTGTTGTATTCAAAGTCCTTATAATGAGTAGAGTTCACAATATTACACTCTTGTGATTCGAATTTTACCGCATACAAGTTTTACATTCATGGGAAATCGATGTTTAGAAAATGAATTGACGAAAACATGGCTGCCAGTATCGAGTGTATCACAACAAGCAGAGGAATACACTCACGATGTGGCATGCCATTCAGCGTGGCCGAGACTGTGTTCAGAACGGTGGTATGCATGTTATGGAAGAATTAAGGCTATCACGTGACCAACCTGTTGCTGAGACTATATTCACTAGTCTCAGCCACGCTGAATGAGTATAACCATAGATTCACGTCACCAGCCCGGAGCGATAGGAATCTTTTTCGCTTGTTACTAGTTCCAAAGATTGTGTATACACGTGTATACACAAAATCGCACATGCTCAAGGCAGTTTGCAACCTTATAGACGATGTTCGCGCTAAAAGTAGTTCTCAAATGATTTCCTGAAAATCTCATAGATTAGTTTTATTAGAACACCAAATTTGTGTTTATCTATCGGGATAAATAATTGGAGTGAAATAGAATCATATCTTTTTACTCTCGATGGTCTTTTGATCATGTGGAATTTTGATTGGTAAAACCATTGGAATGTGGAGCCGAAGTCACGTGACCAACCTGTATCAGAGATACTATCTCTGTGTTCAGAATGGCCGTTTGATTCTCTTTGACTAGCACATCAATGGGCTTGAGGAACATGCCTCAGCTCTGGATCATCACTGCAAGTCACACTGAAGAGTTCCATGTTCAGGGGAGGCCACTCACAAGTGAGGCTGTAGGTGACCAAGACCACTTCTGTGGAGCAGCCCAGCAGAGACAGGTGAAAGCTTTCGTTGTTCAGCAGCCCACTGAAGTCGGTAGTGGCCAGCCGTTGTGCCTCCTGCAATGGGATACCATGCAAACGCTTGTTTTAGCATGGCAGTCTCCACTTTTATCTCAGATAAAAGCTGTAACTTAAATAATTATGAAATCAAAGAAAAATAAAGCTGAAGTGCATGAGACTTTACCCCCAAAAAAATTTAAGCCTGAAATCTTGTGAACATCGAGCACAGGCAAAACACATCAATGAAAAATGGAAAAATCTTAGAAGGCAAGAAATCTCCAGAGAAGTGTTACAGTTCAGTCTTGGGACAGGATGCCTCCACCATCATATACATATGCCTTTGTCCTTCTTTTAATGTCTTAAGTCCTACTCTACTAAATCAACAACCTTAGACAGCTGGTGTTAGAGCAACCTAAGACAGCTGGAGTTAGAGCAATCTAAGACAGCTGGAGTTAGAGCAATCTAAGACAGCTGGAGTTAGAGCAATCTAAGACAGCTGGAGTTAGAGCAACCTAAGACAGCTGGAGTTAGAGCAATCTAAGACAGCTGGAGTTAGACCAACCTAAGACAGCTGGAGTTAGAGCAATCTAAGACAAATGGAGTTAGAGGAACCTAAGACAGCTGGAGTTAGACCAACCTAAGACAGCTGGAGTTAGACCAATCTAAGACAGCTGGAGTTAGAGCAATCTAAGACAGCTGGAGTTAGAGCAACCTAAGACAGCTGGAGTTAGAACAACCTAAGACAGCTGGAGTTAGAGCAACCTAAGACAGCTGAAGTTAGAGCAATCTAAGACAGCTGGAGTTAGACCAACCTAAGACAGCTGGAGTTAGAGCAATCTAAGACAGCTGGAGTTAGACCAACCTATGTCAGCTGGAGTTAGAGCAATCTAAGACAGCTGGAGTTAGAGCAATCTAAGACAGCTGGAGTTAGACCAAACCAAGACAGCTGGAGTTAGAGCAATCTAAGACAGCTGGAGTTAGACCAACCTAAGACAGCTGGAGTTAGACCAACCTAAGACAGCTGGAGTTAGAGCAACCTAAGACAGCTGAAGTTAGAGCAACCTAAGACAGCTGGAGTTAGAGCAATCTAAGACAGCTGGAGTTAGAGTGGAGTAGTTTTAAAATTCTCCTTACAACATCCACACACAGTGAAACAAAGTAACGAGCACACTAAAGCACGGAGAGGTGTCAGGCTTACCGAGTTGAGCACACTAAAGCACGGAGAGGTGTCAGGCTTACCGAGTTGAGCACGCTAAAGCACTGAGAGGTGTCAGGCTTACCGAGTTGAGCACACTAAAGCACTGAGAGGTGTCAGGCTTACCGAGTTGAGCACACTAAAGCACGGAGAGGTGTCAGACTTACCGAGTTGAGCACACTAAAGCACCGAGAGGTGTCAGGCTTACCGAGTTGAGCACACTAAAGCACTGAGAGGTGTCAGGCTTACCGAGTTGAGCACGCTAAAGCATCGAGAGGTGTCAGGCTTACCGAGTTGAGCACACTAAAGCACTCAGAGGTGTCAGGCTTACCGAGTTGAGCACGCTAAAGTACTCAGAGGTGTCAGGCTTACCGAGTTGAGCACACTAAAGCACTGAGAGGTGTCAGGCTTACCGAGTTGAGCACGCTAAAGCACGGAGAGGTGTCAGGCTTACCGAGTTGAGCACGCTAAAGCACGGAGAGGTGTCAGGCTTACCGAGTTGAGCACGCTAAAGCACGGAGAGGTGTCAGACTTACCGAGTTGAGCACGCTAAAGCACCAAGAGGACCAAGTTGTAGCAATGCCCGACCTTTTTTTCAAATGTACCAAATGATTATAACTTCAAGTTATTGTGATAGTACTCATTGATCTAATCACAATGCAATTTGAATTTTGGAAATCGGTTAATTAGAACCAAAGTTATGGTAATTCGAAGGCCAAAAATATTTAGTAGGATTTGTGAAGACCCCCAGATTTGGGATGGCACCGGTTGAAACAAGGAAATAATACATTTCTTAGTGTCATTCTTACATTTATTGGAGTATATTAATAAAAATTCACACACCTATGGAAAAAATTCAACCAAATCCAATGGTGCCATCAAAAATGACATAAATAAATTACTATTCGCTAATTTGCATAAAATTTGCATAAATTTTACTCTTGTTTCAAATTTCTTGAAAGGACACAAAATAATATGCAGTATCCTGGCATATAACTGGCATTTTATCAATGTACAATAATTCCATCCATGAAAATAAATGAAACAAGAAGGGCAAAGCCCATACGACTCACATGCTTGACCTTGACCTTTATATGACCTTGACCTTCAGGTGACCTTCAAGGTCAAGGTCAAACAACTAAACCTACCAATGACATCATACACAAAGAAATGCTTTACACATTTTTCCTACCAAAATACATGTGACCTTGACCCAAGGTCAAGGTCATCCAAGGTCATGCAACACAAGCTGTTAATTCAAGACATAGGAAGCACAATGGTGCTTATTGGCACTTTCTACCATGAAATATGGTCACTTTTAGTGGTTCATACCCCATTTTGGTCACATTTCATAAGGGTCAAAGTGACCTTGACCTTGATGATATGTGACCAAATGTGTCTCATGATGAAAGTATAACATGTGCCCCACATAATTGTTAAGTTTGAAACAGTTATCTTCCATAGTTCAGGGTCAAGGTCACTTCAAAATATGTATACAATCCAACTTTGAAGAGCTCCTGTGACCTTGACCTTGAAGCAAGGTCAACCAAACTGGTATCAAAAGATAGGGCTTACTTTGCCCTATATACCATAAATAGGTGAGGTATCCAATCTCAAAAACTTTAATGAAAATTGAGAAAATGTGAAAAATGACTGTTTTTTAGACAACATTTATGGCCCCTGCGACCTTGACCTTGAAGCAAGGACAAGTCACTATGTATGTTTTTTTAGGCCTTGTCATCATACACCATCATGCCAAATTGGGTGTTGATAGACTTAATAGTCTCCGAGAAAAATCTAACGTTAAAGTTTTTCACGGACGCCCGGACGCCCGGACGCCCGGACGCCCGGACGCCCGGACGGACGACACGGGTGAGTACATAGACTCACTTTTGCTTCGCATGTGAGTCAACCATGGTTTGCTCTTATGGACACTGAAAAAGGACAATTGTTCAGTGAAAGGAACCCCTTCAGGCTTCAGCGCCGAGCAACCCCCCCCCCCCCCCCCCCCCCCGAAAAAAGAGTTAGCAAGCAAGCACAGACTGTCATTTCAATTTACAGCAAATTTTCAAACAAGTACTCCTTAAAATGATGATACTTTTGTCCCAAATTGTCTGGTGCTTCAACGATGAACGCACGCTGAATGTGGTAATCGAGCACGTATAGATCTACACAACGTCATTGCGGTCCGATGTACACACAAACAGGGGGAAAATTTTCGTCCATTTTCTCCTTTCAAGCGCACAATCCGGGCGCTAGATAAAAAGTAGATTCATCGTACATTAACATCGAATATAGCGTTGGAAAGGGGAAATCTTGTAGAATCCGAGGGTGTCTGCACGAAATTGATTTAGAAGAGACAAACCCGAGTCGCGAAATGCAAATTTTGTCGTGCATCCGCGAGTCGGTAGCGCAAGGCTAACGCTTTACTGTAATAAGCCGCGTGTAGCGGCGGTGGGTGTTTCTACGTAATCGGCTTGTATTTTCTCAGTGGAAATAAGATGGATTAACACAAAATTACACACACACATGTTCTTGAAACCTTATAAACAACTTTCATTCTTGCTTTATTCACAATATTTTGTGGATTGTCCACAATTAGCCAAGAAACTGAAGTGGTATTGCCGAGTGCATTTTGGCTAGTAGCGCAAAGAAGGCACTGGCATTGCTACAGGCACTGCCAATTTGATACAAATTACCACGGAATCCTACCACTAGTATTAAAAAAATAGACAACTCAGAAAGACTTTAATCTTTCGTGTTACATTGCTATTTTGTGTTATTAATATATGCGAATCCTGGAAAAAGTGGATTTTATAGAACAGACGGCCACTTCCGGTTCTCGAACATTGAGTCTATATATAGCACTCGCTGAAAGTCTTGACTTCTACAATACTTTTCCCAATATGTGCAAACTATTGCAATAAATATCTTTCTAAATGATTGTTCTAGCATAAACTGAAACAAAAACCCAATAAGCCTACCGATTTCAGTTGATTATTCCATCGAAATCGCATCTGCGCCGTCACGCGCTTCGATCGCCGTTGTGCGATTCGACTCGCGAAAATCGCGGAATATCGCTTCGTTTTGATCAGATTGCGTGACGAGTATAAGTAATGAATACATAAACTTAATACCTCTTTCGAAAGAGTATGGATTCGGCTTCATTTTTCTTGTAGTTAGGATGCGCTTTAGTTGGTTATTTTCTTCAAAATCGTTAAAAAATCGACTTTTGTAGAAAATTCGATTGTACGCTCATTCTTTTAATTAGAAGACAACGCCGCCTTACATTTTTAAAAACCTCATTCTTCCGTGAACACTTATATACTAAATATAGGTGTGTAGGCCCCATGTACAACTCACGCAAAGACCGCGAAACAAGTATCCGAAAATCTGACAAACACAGCGCTGCGGGAATGGCGGTCCAAACTGACGCGAGCGACGCAACACATGGGTTTTTGTTTTAATTGGCTTGAGGTACACATTCAATCCATTCAAACAAAACCAACAGTATTTTAAAGATAAAAGATAGTTTTTCAATTTGATATTTGTTTGGCAAAAATTGGTGCATTAGTGACTGAAAAATCGTCATGGGAAAAAGACCAAAAATAGGCGATTTTACACATTGATGGTGAGTTATCAGGGGGTCTGCCGCAACCTATACTAAAGCACGGAGAGGTGTCAGGCTTACCGAGTTGAGCACACTAAAGCACGGAGAGGTGTCAGGCTTACCAAGTTGAGCACACTAAAGCACGGAGAGGTGTCAGGCTTACCGAGTTGAGCACACTAAAGCACGGAGAGGTGTCAGGCTTACCGAGTTGAGCACACTAAAGCACTCAGAGGTGTCAGGCTTACCAAGTTGAGCACGCTAAAGCACCGAGAGGACCGAGTTGAGCACGCTAAAGCACCGAGAGGTGTCAGGCTTACCGAGTTGAGCACGCTAAAGCACCGAGAGGACCGAGTTGAGCACACTAAAGCACTGAGAGGTGTCAGGCTTACCGAGTTGAGCACGCTAAAGCACGGAGAGGTGTCAGGCTTACCGAGTTGAGCACACTAAAGCACCGAGAGGTGTCAGACTTACCGAGTTGAGCACGCTAAAGCACGGAGAGGTGTCAGGCTTACCGAGTTGAGCACACTAAAGCACCGAGAGGTGTCAGGCTTACCGAGTTGAGCACACTAAAGCACTGAGAGGTGTCAGGCTTACCGAGTTGAGCACACTAAAGCACTGAGAGGTGTCAGGCTTACCGAGTTGAGCACACTAAAGCACTGAGAGGTGTCAGGCTTACCGAGTTGAGCACGCTAAAGCACTGAGAGGTGTCAGGCTTACCGAGTTGAGCACACTAAAGCACTGAGAGGTGTCAGGCTTACCGAGTTGAGCACACTAAAGCACTGAGAGGTGTCAGGCTTACCGAGTTGAGCACGCTAAAGCACTGAGAGGTGTCAGGCTTACCGAGTTGAGCACACTAAAGCACTGAGAGGTGTCAGGCTTACCGAGTTGAGCACGCTAAAGCACGGAGAGGTGTCAGGCTTACCGAGTTGAGCACGCTAAAGCACTGAGAGGTGTCAGGCTTACCGAGTTGAGCACACTAAAGCACTGAGAGGTGTCAGGCTTACCGAGTTGAGCACGCTAAAGCACGGAGAGGTGTCAGGCTTACCGAGTTGAGCACGCTAAAGCACTGAGAGGTGTCAGGCTTACCGAGTTGAGCACGCTAAAGCACTGAGAGGTGTCAGGCTTACCGAGTTGAGCACACTAAAGCACTGAGAGGTGTCAGGCTTACCGAGTTGAGCACGCTAAAGCACTGAGAGGTGTCAGGCTTACCGAGTTGAGCACGCTAAAGCACTGAGAGGTGTCAGGCTTACCGAGTTGAGCACGCTAAAGCACGGAGAGGTGTCAGGCTTACCGAGTTGAGCACACTAAAGCACGGAGAGGTGTCAGGCTTACCGAGTTGAGCACGCTAAAGCACCGAGAGGTGTCAGGCTTACCGAGTTGAGCACGCTAAAGCACCGAGAGGTGTCAGGCTTACCGAGTTGAGCACGCTAAAGCACGGAGAGGTGTCAGGCTTACCGAGTTGAGCACGCTAAAGCACGGAGAGGTGTCAGGCTTACCGAGTTGAGCACACTAAAGCACGGAGAGGTGTCAGGCTTACCGAGTTGAGCACACTAAAGCACGGAGAGGTGTCAGACTTACCGAGTTGAGCACACTAAAGCACCGAGAGGTGTCAGGCTTACCGAGTTGAGCACACTAAAGCACTGAGAGGTGTCAGGCTTACCGAGTTGAGCACGCTAAAGCATCGAGAGGTGTCAGGCTTACCGAGTTGAGCACACTAAAGCACTCAGAGGTGTCAGGCTTACCGAGTTGAGCACGCTAAAGTACTCAGAGGTGTCAGGCTTACCGAGTTGAGCACACTAAAGCACTGAGAGGTGTCAGGCTTACCGAGTTGAGCACGCTAAAGCACGGAGAGGTGTCAGGCTTACCGAGTTGAGCACGCTAAAGCACGGAGAGGTGTCAGGCTTACCGAGTTGAGCACGCTAAAGCACGGAGAGGTGTCAGACTTACCGAGTTGAGCACGCTAAAGCACCAAGAGGACCAAGTTGTAGCAATGCCCGACCTTTTTTTCAAATGTACCAAATGATTATAACTTCAAGTTATTGTGATAGTACTCATTGATCTAATCACAATGCAATTTGAATTTTGGAAATCGGTTAATTAGAACCAAAGTTATGGTAATTCGAAGGCCAAAAATATTTAGTAGGATTTGTGAAGACCCCCAGATTTGGGATGGCACCGGTTGAAACAAGGAAATAATACATTTCTTAGTGTCATTCTTACATTTATTGGAGTATATTAATAAAAATTCACACACCTATGGAAAAAATTCAACCAAATCCAATGGTGCCATCAAAAATGACATAAATAAATTACTATTCGCTAATTTGCATAAAATTTGCATAAATTTTACTCTTGTTTCAAATTTCTTGAAAGGACACAAAATAATATGCAGTATCCTGGCATATAACTGGCATTTTATCAATGTACAATAATTCCATCCATGAAAATAAATGAAACAAGAAGGGCAAAGCCCATACGACTCACATGCTTGACCTTGACCTTTATATGACCTTGACCTTCAGGTGACCTTCAAGGTCAAGGTCAAACAACTAAACCTACCAATGACATCATACACAAAGAAATGCTTTACACATTTTTCCTACCAAAATACATGTGACCTTGACCCAAGGTCAAGGTCATCCAAGGTCATGCAACACAAGCTGTTAATTCAAGACATAGGAAGCACAATGGTGCTTATTGGCACTTTCTACCATGAAATATGGTCACTTTTAGTGGTTCATACCCCATTTTGGTCACATTTCATAAGGGTCAAAGTGACCTTGACCTTGATGATATGTGACCAAATGTGTCTCATGATGAAAGTATAACATGTGCCCCACATAATTGTTAAGTTTGAAACAGTTATCTTCCATAGTTCAGGGTCAAGGTCACTTCAAAATATGTATACAATCCAACTTTGAAGAGCTCCTGTGACCTTGACCTTGAAGCAAGGTCAACCAAACTGGTATCAAAAGATAGGGCTTACTTTGCCCTATATACCATAAATAGGTGAGGTATCCAATCTCAAAAACTTTAATGAAAATTGAGAAAATGTGAAAAATGACTGTTTTTTAGACAACATTTATGGCCCCTGCGACCTTGACCTTGAAGCAAGGACAAGTCACTATGTATGTTTTTTTAGGCCTTGTCATCATACACCATCATGCCAAATTGGGTGTTGATAGACTTAATAGTCTCCGAGAAAAATCTAACGTTAAAGTTTTTCACGGACGCCCGGACGCCCGGACGCCCGGACGCCCGGACGCCCGGACGGACGACACGGGTGAGTACATAGACTCACTTTTGCTTCGCATGTGAGTCAACCATGGTTTGCTCTTATGGACACTGAAAAAGGACAATTGTTCAGTGAAAGGAACCCCTTCAGGCTTCAGCGCCGAGCAACCCCCCCCCCCCCCCCCCCCCCCGAAAAAAGAGTTAGCAAGCAAGCACAGACTGTCATTTCAATTTACAGCAAATTTTCAAACAAGTACTCCTTAAAATGATGATACTTTTGTCCCAAATTGTCTGGTGCTTCAACGATGAACGCACGCTGAATGTGGTAATCGAGCACGTATAGATCTACACAACGTCATTGCGGTCCGATGTACACACAAACAGGGGGAAAATTTCCGTCCATTTTCTCCTTTCAAGCGCACAATCCGGGCGCTAGATAAAAAGTAGATTCATCGTACATTAACATCGAATATAGCGTTGGAAAGGGGAAATCTTGTAGAATCCGAGGGTGTCTGCACGAAATTGATTTAGAAGAGACAAACCCGAGTCGCGAAATGCAAATTTTGTCGTGCATCCGCGAGTCGGTAGCGCAAGGCTAACGCTTTACTGTAATAAGCCGCGTGTAGCGGCGGTGGGTGTTTCTACGTAATCGGCTTGTATTTTCTCAGTGGAAATAAGATGGATTAACACAAAATTACACACACACATGTTCTTGAAACCTTATAAACAACTTTCATTCTTGCTTTATTCACAATATTTTGTGGATTGTCCACAATTAGCCAAGAAACTGAAGTGGTATTGCCGAGTGCATTTTGGCTAGTAGCGCAAAGAAGGCACTGGCATTGCTACAGGCACTGCCAATTTGATACAAATTACCACGGAATCCTACCACTAGTATTAAAAAAATAGACAACTCAGAAAGACTTTAATCTTTCGTGTTACATTGCTATTTTGTGTTATTAATATATGCGAATCCTGGAAAAAGTGGATTTTATAGAACAGACGGCCACTTCCGGTTCTCGAACATTGAGTCTATATATAGCACTCGCTGAAAGTCTTGACTTCTACAATACTTTTCCCAATATGTGCAAACTATTGCAATAAATATCTTTCTAAATGATTGTTCTAGCATAAACTGAAACAAAAACCCAATAAGCCTACCGATTTCAGTTGATTATTCCATCGAAATCGCATCTGCGCCGTCACGCGCTTCGATCGCCGTTGTGCGATTCGACTCGCGAAAATCGCGGAATATCGCTTCGTTTTGATCAGATTGCGTGACGAGTATAAGTAATGAATACATAAACTTAATACCTCTTTCGAAAGAGTATGGATTCGGCTTCATTTTTCTTGTAGTTAGGATGCGCTTTAGTTGGTTATTTTCTTCAAAATCGTTAAAAAATCGACTTTTGTAGAAAATTCGATTGTACGCTCATTCTTTTAATTAGAAGACAACGCCGCCTTACATTTTTAAAAACCTCATTCTTCCGTGAACACTTATATACTAAATATAGGTGTGTAGGCCCCATGTACAACTCACGCAAAGACCGCGAAACAAGTATCCGAAAATCTGACAAACACAGCGCTGCGGGAATGGCGGTCCAAACTGACGCGAGCGACGCAACACATGGGTTTTTGTTTTAATTGGCTTGAGGTACACATTCAATCCATTCAAACAAAACCAACAGTATTTTAAAGATAAAAGATAGTTTTTCAATTTGATATTTGTTTGGCAAAAATTGGTGCATTAGTGACTGAAAAATCGTCATGGGAAAAAGACCAAAAATAGGCGATTTTACACATTGATGGTGAGTTATCAGGGGGTCTGCCGCAACCTATACTAAAGCACGGAGAGGTGTCAGGCTTACCGAGTTGAGCACACTAAAGCACGGAGAGGTGTCAGGCTTACCAAGTTGAGCACACTAAAGCACGGAGAGGTGTCAGGCTTACCGAGTTGAGCACACTAAAGCACGGAGAGGTGTCAGGCTTACCGAGTTGAGCACACTAAAGCACTCAGAGGTGTCAGGCTTACCAAGTTGAGCACGCTAAAGCACCGAGAGGACCGAGTTGAGCACGCTAAAGCACCGAGAGGTGTCAGGCTTACCGAGTTGAGCACGCTAAAGCACCGAGAGGACCGAGTTGAGCACACTAAAGCACTGAGAGGTGTCAGGCTTACCGAGTTGAGCACGCTAAAGCACGGAGAGGTGTCAGGCTTACCGAGTTGAGCACACTAAAGCACCGAGAGGTGTCAGACTTACCGAGTTGAGCACGCTAAAGCACGGAGAGGTGTCAGGCTTACCGAGTTGAGCACACTAAAGCACCGAGAGGTGTCAGGCTTACCGAGTTGAGCACACTAAAGCACTGAGAGGTGTCAGGCTTACCGAGTTGAGCACACTAAAGCACTGAGAGGTGTCAGGCTTACCGAGTTGAGCACACTAAAGCACTGAGAGGTGTCAGGCTTACCGAGTTGAGCACGCTAAAGCACTGAGAGGTGTCAGGCTTACCGAGTTGAGCACACTAAAGCACTGAGAGGTGTCAGGCTTACCGAGTTGAGCACACTAAAGCACTGAGAGGTGTCAGGCTTACCGAGTTGAGCACGCTAAAGCACTGAGAGGTGTCAGGCTTACCGAGTTGAGCACACTAAAGCACTGAGAGGTGTCAGGCTTACCGAGTTGAGCACGCTAAAGCACGGAGAGGTGTCAGGCTTACCGAGTTGAGCACGCTAAAGCACTGAGAGGTGTCAGGCTTACCGAGTTGAGCACACTAAAGCACTGAGAGGTGTCAGGCTTACCGAGTTGAGCACGCTAAAGCACGGAGAGGTGTCAGGCTTACCGAGTTGAGCACGCTAAAGCACTGAGAGGTGTCAGGCTTACCGAGTTGAGCACGCTAAAGCACTGAGAGGTGTCAGGCTTACCGAGTTGAGCACACTAAAGCACTGAGAGGTGTCAGGCTTACCGAGTTGAGCACGCTAAAGCACTGAGAGGTGTCAGGCTTACCGAGTTGAGCACGCTAAAGCACTGAGAGGTGTCAGGCTTACCGAGTTGAGCACGCTAAAGCACGGAGAGGTGTCAGGCTTACCGAGTTGAGCACACTAAAGCACGGAGAGGTGTCAGGCTTACCGAGTTGAGCACGCTAAAGCACCGAGAGGTGTCAGGCTTACCGAGTTGAGCACGCTAAAGCACCGAGAGGTGTCAGGCTTACCGAGTTGAGCACGCTAAAGCACGGAGAGGTGTCAGGCTTACCGAGTTGAGCACGCTAAAGCACGGAGAGGTGTCAGGCTTACCGAGTTGAGCACACTAAAGCACGGAGAGGTGTCAGGCTTACCGAGTTGAGCACACTAAAGCACGGAGAGGTGTCAGGCTTACCGAGTTGAGCACACTAAAGCACGGAGAGGTGTCAGGCTTACCGAGTTGAGCACGCTAAAGCACGGAGAGGTGTCAGGCTTACCGAGTTGAGCACACTAAAGCACGGAGAGGTCTCAGGCTTACCGAGTTGAGCACACTAAAGCACGGAGAGGTGTCAGGCTTACCGAGTTGAGCACGCTAAAGCACGGAGAGGTGTCAGGCTTACCGAGTTGAGCACACTAAAGCACCGAGAGGTGTCAGGCTTACCGAGTTGAGCACGCTAAAGCACCGAGAGGTGTCAGGCTTACCGAGTTGAGCACACTAAAGCACGGAGAGGTGTCAGGCTTACCGAGTTGAGCATGCTCTCCATGACACGGAAGTACAGGCTGACAGCCATCCTGAAGCGCTGCACAACCACGGGTTTCTGAGTGGGTCTGGAGGATGTGGCTTTGAGGAATTCCTCCACAAAGGCTTCGCGCAGTCGCTCCAGTCTGGCCTTGATGGCAGCCAGGGGGTTGGTGGAGCATTTCTGCAGAGGAGCAATACACACGGTGTAGGAGGAAGATCTCTCTTTCAGTATTCTAAGCATGATGTCAAATTTCATAGTTACTAGATTAGTGCATTTCCTTAAAGCAAGCATGGTACATCAGTTTTCAACAAAATGACAGCATTCAAACTCACTAGAGAAATGATCACATTTGGAGCATTTGAACTGTGGAACCTGGATTTCTAAGCAACAAGAATAAAACATGCATGCGTCCGAGAAACAAGCTATGGCAGAAATACAGAGCCAATCAAAACGCAGCAGCACATTGGCATTTCCAAACCCAATCCACTTCAAGACCCACAGATACAGCCTGGACAAATACAACATCTGAAGATACAACCAGGAGACGCACACACTGGAAGGTAGAGACACAGCATGGAGGCACAGACAGCCTTCAGGGGCACATTCTACAAACACACATGCTTTGAAGACGCATATGCCATGAAAACACATGCAGCTCAATAAGAAATCAAAGCTAAAATACACACATAGCCTGGAGACACACAGGGCCTGAATATGCACAAGCCTGAAGACATTTACAAACACACAATATGCAGATACAGTCTAAAGACTTGCACAGCTTGAGGAGACACAACAGAGATACAACAAGACAAGGGATACACAGCCTGAAGACACAAGCAGCCTGGAGACACACACACAGCTTATAGGCACACATACAGCCAGAAGACAGCATAAAGCCACATATGACTTAGGTATACACAGCCTGAAACCATCAACAGCTGAAGAAATTAACAGTCTGAAGACACACATAGCCTGAAA
>JAWQFJ010010621.1:225000-250000 GCA_034096865.1 Theodoxus fluviatilis
TATACAGCTACATACATGCAGGACAATGTAGCTTTGCACAAAGCAACCCTGGCATATAATGAGAAACATCAGTAATGTAAATAAATAATGAGGCAAGTTTCCATGGATGTAATTGATTTATTGATCACTATGTGAATTAAATAACTAGTAAACTACTTCATCACAAAAACTAGTAAACTACTTCATCACAAATGGACTGGAATTAGTTGTGCATGGAACAATGTTGAGATGGGAAAAATTCAAAGTGTCAGCTTGTCCCTCCGTTTCCAAGATGTACAAAAAACAACTTTTTGCTACATCAAATTGACATCTAAGAATACAGCAAAGATAAGGTCATTCAACCCACTCGAAGTATCGAAATGCAGTGAAGGACAATCTCTGGTGCTGGGATACAGCAGAGATACATCCTGCAAAGTGCTACAAGAGATTCATAGATAAAAGTACCCTACACTATTCTGATGCATAATGTTTGGATCAAAATATATTTTTGAACAAAAAGTGCATTGATGGGTAAAGTTTTCTTGGGAGTCAAACAGACAGTTGGAACTTGGCAGTAAAGAAGTTTTCCTAGCAGAAACTCAGACAGCAAGGAAGTCTTGCCTTCACAAGTGACCAGGACCATTCACTGCTGACTGTAGACCATTGACCAACTTTTTTACATCACTAGCGGGAACTTTTGCTAGTGAATTCATGCTACTAAAACAATGACTGTCAACATAACACACACACACACACACAAAGACCATAATCACATCCACAGTTCCCTTGTCCACACCTCTGAACTGACACCTGACCCATCTTGGTCGCCAGTTTGCTGTTGCATGTGGGTAGGGCTCGATCTTTCAGCATGATTCGAATGCACAGTTGGATCTGAATGATCTGATCCTGTTCCCCATAGCCTCCTTGGCTGACTGAGGTTGCCCTGGCTGAGCTACTGGAGCAGGCCCTGAAAGCCCAGCTGCCTGGGGTTCAACTGATGAGGTGGGGGACATCAAGCAGATTCAACTGTATGTTACTCTTGTTTCCCCTCTCTCAGCAATGAGCTCAACACAAACAAATCACCAAGGCAACTTCTCACCTCATCCAGGCTGGTCTTGAACTGCTCTGCCAGCTTCCCCAGCATGGTCACTGAGCGGCTCTCTGGGGACTGGGGACACCCGATGCGTATCGTGTCTGCAACGAGCAACACCAGAGCAGTCTTTCAGTTGGTGACAGTGGAAAATCATAAAAGCCAACATGACGTGATTATCAGACCTCCAATCAATTCTTTCAATTATAAAGCAAAATTTCATTGTACTGCTCATGTATTTCAATCAAATTCCTTTCACTTTGAATGCTGCATACCTATGAAATAAAGGAATGTGTTTTGTTGAGGGTTTTCCATGAGTCCTAAACATATATGTCATGCACAAAAACACAACCTTGTCATGTCATTCTGCTTTCTTCTCTCTCCTCTTAAATTAAAACAGTTCCTCGGTTCACAAGAATCAGTGGGGAGGTCCATTGACCACTTTAACAAAAATACTGGGCAGAATAAGACTTCACACAAAATAGATGCCAGTTTCAAAGTCTCTCTGAACCACCAGAGTTCTGATGCCACGATCACCACTTCAGAACAGCAGATGCATAGGGCAGATCAGTCTTCACAGATTGAAGAATTATGTCCTCTGACACTATACTCCACCCTACCTGCCGTTTCCACACTGCTTCTTGCCACCCAGTGGCAGTGTGAACTAGCTCTCCACTTTACCACTCAAACTCATTCTTCTTCATTCAGCAACCATGTCTGTCAACTCAGGCAGCTCTGCCCCGATGCCATCGTTTGATCACTAAACGATGAACATGGCGTGCGAGAAAAAAAGTGTGACGGAGGGCAGCTGGTGGTTAGCAGTCAGCTAGGTCACTGTGGGAATGGCAGCAAGGAGGGGGCAGAGGCAATGCAGAGTACTGTACATGCATGTTGAGACATCACAGTAAAAACAGTTGCGTATACAAGAAATCTCTCAGTATCAAAAGAGTCAGTCCTAACACCATGACCCCCCTGTGGGTAGGGAATAAGAATGGACCCATCACATCTCCCTTCAAGACTGGGTAGAGATGAATAAGCAGGAAAATCCTGGCTTGACTTGCTCGTATTCTAGCAAGCTCTAATAATTTGTATGTGTGTGTGATCAATGGCTTTACATAGCCTACAAAGGCTGATAGGCTGAAAAACTCCATCCATCCATCCATCGTACTACCGTGAACACTGCTTAACTCTTACGCTCCCAATGTAAGGGAAATGATGCTTTAAAATGTCAAAGAACTTACAGTTACAACTCATACAAGACACATGGGAAAAAAAAAGACAGGAACATTGGATGTCAATGGGTACAGTGGAACTGTAGGGGTTAAGAATGACAAAAACAAAGGGCAGATCAGCCCTTTCAGATGATAGTTTCAGTTCTAGAAACCCGCTGAATCATGACTCATAACTCTTAGGGTCCTGTAAGTCATGCACGTGTTTCATTCCCCAGTCCTACAAAGATTATGCAATTTGTAGAAAAAAATCTTTCCAGTAACAGCCACATGGGGTGGGTGGCTATGGGCAGTACAGAATCTTAAGAGTTGAAGTGCCCCTAGTGCCACTCACCAAATGGAGGGTTGAGGAGGAAGGAGGGGGTGGAGCGCAGCACGTACTCCAGACAGCACAGCAGCAGGTGGAAAGCCTGCACCAACTCCTGACTCTCGCCCAGGTAGTTGGATGCTATACAACAAATTCAACAACAATCCTATTACTGTGTAATACAGAGGGGTGAGGGGCCAGTGTCAAACTATAATCTAGGACAACAAGAGAAGGGTGAGCAATGAGGTCTGACGATGAGAAGTTGCAGGGGCAAGCTTCAGAGAATTCTCCTTTTTCAGGCCTAGTGGTTTGTGACTGGCGTGAGGCAGGCTTATGAAGGGGTCTTGTGACTGGCGTGGGGCAGGCTTATGAAGGGGTCTTGTGACTGGCGTGGGGCAGGCTTATGAAGGGGTCTTGTGACTGGCGTGGGGCAGGTTTATGAAGGGGTCTTGTGACTGGTGTGGGGCAGGCTTATGAAGGGGTCTTGTGACTGGCGTGGGGCAGGCTTATGAAGGGGTCTTGTGACTGGCGTGGGGCAGGCTTATGAAGGGGTCTTGTGACTGGCGTGGGGCAGGCTTATGAAGGGGTCTTGTGACTGGCGTGGGGCAGGCTTATGAAGGGGTCTTGTGACTGGCGTGGGGCAGGCTTATGAAGGGGTCTTGTGACTGGCGTGGGGCAGGCTTATGAAGGGTCTTGTGACTGGCGTGGGGCAGGTTTATGAAGGGGTCTTGTGACTGGCGTGGGGCAGGCTTATGAAGGGGTCTTGAGGCATCGCTCATCAAGAGCACCGCTGGAGCCGCGTGCCTTTAATTCCCCAGAGATGTCTGTCGCGATCCTCCGCGTTAGAGCAGACTCAGTGGATGTGCAGTGCTTGCCCATAAGGGATGGCCTGCTTGACGTGTCTTGGATGGGAGCTGGAATGGTGAAGCATCTGCATACTGTCAGTGGGCTTACAGTATAGGGAAGTGGTGAGTTGCCCATCTGTCATGGAGACATGAGTGTCCAGAAAGGTGACTTATTCCGTGGAGAGGGCCATGGTCAGTTGAATGGTGGAGGAGACATTGCTGATGTCACGGAAGAGTTCTTGGAGAACCTGTTTCCCATGGCTCCAGATAAAAAAAATGTCATCTATGTACTTGACATAGAAGCTGGGTCGCAGAGTTTGGCTGGCAAAGTCCTCCTCGAACTTGTGCATGAATAGATTTGCATATCGTGGGGCCAACCTGGTGTCCAGGGACAAGATCATACACTGTGACAGGGGCAAGTACACCTGCCCCTACAGAGATCTCGTGTATCTCATCAGATGCTGCAGAGGTTGCCCTGATGCATGCCATGGTACATTGGAGAAACTAGTCAGCACCTCCATCAGTGGATGAACGGACACGTGCCATAATCAGGAATCAATCGCCCCTCCCCATCGGTGAACACTTCAATCTGCCCCACCACACACATGCCGGTGAGCGTACTCAGAGGCGGGCTGCGTGACATCCATCATGGTCGAGTGGTGGAGCAGAGGCTCATCCAGTGATTCAACACACATCACGCCGGACTCAACAGGGACATGGTCTTCAGCACTCACTATCAGTGAGTTTGGCCCACCAGCACAAGCTCTCCCTGTTATAGCAGGCCTGAACCCACTTTCACCCCAGCAGCTTCCGTGCCACACAACCCTGCACATGGCTCCAGGGGTGCTCAAGATGAGTGACGCCTCAAAACCCCTTCATAAGCCCACCCATGCTAGTCCCAAACCACTAGGTCTGAAGAAGGAGTGAAATCTCTGAAAGCTTGCCCCTGCAACTTCCCATTGCCAGACCTCCCTGGTTACCCTTCTATTGGTGTGTACTACAGCAAGAGATGAACGGTCTGTGCCAACTCCTGACACTCCGCTAGATAGTTGGACACTGTACAACAAAATGAACAACAATTACATTACAATATAATGACATGAATTCAGTGATACTGTACCAGCAACAACAACCCAATCAATTTTGTGATGCTCTTTCATCGTGTTTTGTCATTATTCACACACACAAACAGACATACACACATCTCTACACACACACACACACATGCATGCACACACACACACACACATGCACACACACAAACACACACAAACATACACACACACACATACACACACACACACACACACACACACACACACACACACACACACACACACACACACACACACTCATTCACGTGTCCACACTTGCATAATGAAAGGCTTCACAATTTAAGAAGAAGAGGATGAGGAGCAGGAAGAATGGTGTTGGAGGAGAAGGACTGGCAGCAGGAAGAGAAGTAGTGGCAGCTCATAGCTAAAGGTGAAAAAGAGGAAAGAGGCCAAGGAGCTGGTTGAGGATCTGGAGGTAGATGGTGATGACAGTAGTGATGGCAATGGTGATGACAGTAGTGATGGCAATGGTGATGACAGTAGTGATGGCAATGGTGATGACAGTAGTGATGGCAATGGTGATGGCAATAGTGATGGCAATGGTGATGACAGTAGTGATGGCAATGGTGATGACAGTAGTGATGGCAATGGTGATGACAGTAGTGATGGCAATGGTGATGACAGTAGTGATGGCAATGGTGATGACAGTAGTGATGGCAATGGTGATGACAGTAGTGATGGCAATGGTGATGACAGTAGTGATGGCAATGGTGATGACAATAGTGATGGCAATGGTGATGACAGTAGTGATGCCAATGAAAACAGCAAGAGGTACTGTAGAAAGAGCGGGGGTAGAAAGAACTAAAAAGTCAGATGTACAAGTTGACAACAAACCAGCTGGTCACAGAAAGATTAAACAAACAAAGAAAACAAACCACCCAAAAAAAAAGAAACTTATTTCAACTCCAAAATCAACATTCTAAGCTTTAAAAAGGGATAAGACAACATAATTAAGGTGGACAAAGTTGACAATTGCAGCACATGAAAAGAGGGAAAACTGAAGTCCAACACAAAAACCACAGGGGACAACAGCTGCATGGAGGATGAGACCAGTACAGCCAGAAAGTAATCTTCCTCACTATCTTAGCACCTAGAGAGCAGCCAGGGAGGGTCCTCTCAATGACTCACCCTGCTTGCCTTATGAGCCCCCCCCCCCCTACTTTTTTCCATGAAAAGAAAGACAGAAAGACAGAAAGAGAAAGAAAGACAAACAGAATGGAAGGAAGGAAGGAAGGATGAATGGAAGGATGGAAGGAAGGAAGGATGGATGGATGGATGGAAGGAAGGAAGGAAGGAAGGAAGGAAGGAAAGAAGGAAGGAAGGAAGGAAGACAGAAAGAAATTGAAGGTAAGCAATGACCTGCATGCTGTCCCATCTTCCCTATGAGCACTTGGGGAATCTTGATAAGACGTCTTCCTATGTGGCATTTCCAGATACACACATCCACATTCAAATACAAACAGTCTCAATCTGGCCTTCTTGATTTTTTTCCCTAATTCAGGTCTTATCTACTTACCCTTTTTTCCTCCATGTTACCTTAAACACAACTTCTCCCCCTTTTTTCCCTAATGGACATTGGACCTTGGCAATCAGGGGTGTAAGTTTCTAAGAAAGCTGTGCATGAACAGCAATAAATATGGTCATGAAAGAGCACTCACACTTGGCATGTAGGAATAGTGTCCAGCACCGACGCTTGCGTATTGGGGCTCCTTCAGACTCTGGCATCGGAGGCATCAGATTCTCCCTGCAAGACAGACAGCCCTCTCAGACATCCTGGCACCAATGACAGAACACTTCTTTTTCAGAGAGATGTTGAATTTAGGCGGAAATTATCTCATTCCGGCACAATGAGTCATATCCCAGACAGTACGCATATGTCGGGCCGCTGTTGTACATGATCAGACTTTCACAGGCAGTAAGCATACATCAAATGTCTACAGCTGCCGCATTTCTCTAGCTGCTATCAGCCAGCTGCAGGGCGGTGCTACAAATAAAAATTTGAGAACTGCATGCAAAGATAAAAGAAAAAAAAGACTATATATACTCAGATTTTTTTCTCACAAAATTTTGACTATTTGGAAGGCCTATGGGTCATATTTGAGATTTGCCTCAATTCACTGAGAAAAATATACGTATGTATTTGTGGTACTTTTGTTCTGTTTGGATCATCCATGACCAGTTCAAACCAGCTGCTTCAGCCAAACATCTGAAAACCTCTCTTAAAGTCAACTCTTTCACCCAGTCACTCCTGTGTCTTTTATGTGACGTGTGCAGATAAATCCATTTCGGGGAGTGCATTTAACTGAGGTTCCTGTGCGATTCATTCATGCTAAACAGTATGAACAAGTGGGAATGTTGGACTATGTAATCAAGTGGTTAGCGTGGTCAGCCCGCTTGACTGCAGTTGCTTGCCGCTAGTGGGTGTGGCGTCGGAAGCTGCAAGGTATTGGGTTGGAATACTCCCCAAGAGTGGCCTAGGTGCTGGTGCCTGATTGCGGCTTATCAGTCTGTCAAGGTATTTGTTGTCAGGTGCCAGTGAAGGATTGATCTAGCCGCACAGTGATCAGGGGGTGAAGTGTAAAGCTGTTTGCAACCCAAGCATAGACAATGAAAATTATTTTGTGCTTGTTCATGTTACACTAAACAGCAATTCATTAATATAGCTGGCACAATGTCGGCTTTCTATCAGATGCTACCATTGGGTAACAGTGAATTCGATAAGCAGCCTGTGTCAGACCAATTGTGGGCCAATCTTTTACTGTTGATGGGCCAATGATGGGCCTCTGTGTTCTGTCTGGGAGTAGAAGTTATGGATGTCAAGAGAAAGATCTTCAGGAACTGATCACTTTGCTAACAGCAAAAATTGGTTTGAAAATGTATACATGAGTACATGAGTCAAAGCCCTGTGGTACTTAAATGATACTAAACATTTACAGTATACTTAACATGACATTCAAAGTACATAGCAATGACACAGAGAATATCACTTACGTGTTTGCTTCTATTTCAGGCTTGCTTTCAGCTCTGAAGACTGTTTCACAAACTCTGCAATGACAAACAGACCAGTCAGGTCACATCACATGGACACAAATGAACAGCTGATCCTGTTTGAGTTTACCATGTACTGAAGAAACTTTCTGCTGGAAAAGATTAAGTAAATTGTGAGACAAGCATGCATTTATATAATAATGCTGATACTTTCCATGAAGACCCACAACATTTTTCTTTCTGATACAGAAAACCCCACAATAAGTTCATACAGAAAACAAAATACCCCATAATTAAAATCCTCTGGACAACAGAATTCATTGGAATGTCCTATTAAATGAATTCATCCCTTCAAAGTCCCCGACTGCGGAGCTGCAGATGAAGCAAAGACGACTACTGCCAATGACGAAGGAAGCCCATCTTACCTCTCCAGCTTGTAGAAGAGGGCAGACACTATGCAGTACTTCTTCTCCAGCGCCATCAGGTGCTGCGACACTGTGTCCCCAACACGGATCATCTCCTTCAGGACCTTCATGCTTTGGAACAAGGTCGTCATGCTGCAAAACATTTCCACAAGGCAACTTGCACTTCGTGTCCAGCATTGTCCCTCCCTATATGGAGTATGTGAAAAGATTACAAAGGACATGAAAGCTCCAAAGACTTCTCTATCGTTATCACATCACATTTTCAGGCAACACCTGTGTCTGCAACTAAGAAAGCATGGGAGAGCTTGATTATGATTCCTGTTTTGCTGATGAATGTGGCAAGTTTTCTCTTCTTATTAGTGATTTAACATCTGTATCTATAAACACCTATGGGAAAATCAAGCAATTTTTAAACCTCTAACTTGCCTGAAAGAAAGAAAGAAAGAAAGAAAGAAAGAAAGAAAGAAAGAAAGAAAGAAAGAAAGAAAGAAAGAAAGAAAGAAAGAAAGAAAGAAAGAAAGAAAGAAAGAAAGAAAGAAAAAAAGAAAGAAAGAAAGAAAAAGAAAGAAAGAAAGAAAGAAAGAAAGAAAGAAAGAAAGAAAGAAAGAAAGAAAGAAAGAAAGAAAAAAAGAAAGATGGGCTGGAAGAAAAAAGAATGAATGAAAGAAAGAAAGAATTAATGAATGAAAAAAATAAAAAGAAAGAAAGAGAGAAAGGAACAAAGAAAGAAAGAAAGAAAGAAAGAAAGAAAGAAAGAAAGAAAGAAAGAAAGAAAGAAAGAAAGAAGAGAGAGAGAAGAGAGAGAGAAAGAAAGAAGAAAGAAAGAAAGAAAGAAAGAAAAAAAAGAAAGAAAGAGAGAAGAAAGAAAGAAAGAAAGAAAAGAAGAAAGAAAGAAAGAAAGAAAGAAAGAAAGAAAGAAAGAAAGAAAGAAAGAAAGAAAGATGGACTGGAAGAAAAAAGAATGAATGAAAGAAAGAAAGAATTAATGAATGAAAAAAATAAAAAGAAAGAAAGAGAGAAAGGAACAAAGAAAGAAAGAAAGAAAGAAAGAAAGAAAGAAAGAGAGAAAGAAAGAAAGAAAGAAAGAAAGAAGAAGAAAGAAAGAAAGAAAGAAAGAAAGAAAGAAAGAAAGAAAGAAAGAATTTTTTTAAGGCCAGACATGGCAGCTAATGTTGGACCAAGTTTGCTGTCATTTGTTTTGTATCTCTTTTTAGTCAACAAATGTATACTGATGTAGGAGCTAAAAAATGATAATGCCTGATAATATATGTCATCAGTTTCCATGGCAACGATCCAAAATGGCCGCCAAACAAAAAACATCAAAAGCCTATAACTTGTATTCTATCAAACTGATTTCAATTTTGTTTCTTGCAATTGGTTTAATTCCTCAATGGTCCCATATTTACGTTGTTTCAATGCATTTGGATGGTTATGGATTTTTATTTATTTATTTTTATAAAAAAGCCTACATGGGTGTGTGTTTTAACCGCCTGATTATGATTTATGAAGAAACTACATGGTTTAAGTCAATGAGCAAACGTAATTATCTTCAAAAATATCCAAACTAGCAGTGTGCCAAAGTAGAAGTATTTATCTTCAAAACTTACTGAGCCTTAGGGATTTGAAGACACCAAGACGCACACAGAGCACAAAACGGAGAAAAAGGAGAAGAAAGAAGGCTAGAACAACACTTACAGATTGATGGTCCCTGCTCCATGCAGACAGCAAAATCCAGTGTGATTTTTCACAAGTATACATATGCAGCACGCAGAAGTAAAAATATTCCATTTGAAGTCACATTGATGAAATATATTTCACCTTAATATTTACGTTATTGCTGAGAGCAACCGGCGAACTTGAAGTTCGACTCGAAGCCGATATTCGTAACACTGACTCATTAAACCCTTCAGTCTTGGCCTTTTTTACAAGTATACATATGCAGCACACAGAAGTAAAAATATTCCATTTGAATTCACATTGATGAAATATATTTCATCTAATAATATATATGTTATTGCAGAGAACAACCGGCGAACTCGAAGTTCGACTTGAAGCTGATATTCGTAACACTGACTCATTCAACCCTTCAGTCTTGGCCTTTTTAGCAGCAGCTGCTTGCTTTGCTTGCAGGCGACGCTTTTGTTTCTGTGGACGAGGCATTCTCTTTGCTCAACACAATTGTAACAGTAATCAATTTCGAGAAATAGCCTTGAAATATGATGAACAGTCAAAAGTCGCGTGGAACAATGCAGCCATATTGTTTACAACCGCGGTGCATTGTGGGCAGGCCGAGTGAATCGACGAGGTGTTTGCTGTGCTCTGATTGGCTAAACTTTGAACCAGACGCTTACGCTATCAATGAAATAGTAATGCGTAGCCTTATATGGAAATCTATCGCAAACATTGCCGCTCATTCAAATGCTGGTGACCAATCGCAGTGAAGTCTATTTTTGTCGACAGTGCAGGGCAACACAGCTTCGAAACGTGAGCTATCTGGTGGTACCAAACATCGCATATTTCCCAAAGCGTTGCTATGCGTTTGAGGGCTTTAAAAATGGCCATGTTTCAGAATCCTTAGCATAAATATCCAAGCCCACGCTTTTGTAATAATGTTTTAACGACTTTTGCCTATTTTTTTTACAAGATGTTATTGTTGGAGTCGATAGATTAGATGTTGAGGAAGCAAATTCTGCAAAAATCCGAAAATCACTTTTTTGGTCTAAAACAGCTGCCGTGTCTGGCCTTAAGATTATGATCCCCAGCTCTAGCATGGTATTGAACTGCAAAGTCTAGGTTGTAGTCTACAGTGGTGACACCAAGACATACAAGACAACAGAGGACAGAATCACTGGAAACTTGAATTATACTTCATGGCATCATCCAATACCTCCACAACATCAATGTCAACAGCACATTCTTTCCCAGCATCAGCACGCGCTGGCCAAGTACCATACTAGCTTTACTGGGCAACCCACTCTCAGTCTGCCACGGAGTGGCACTGCATTACAATACTAAAGGCAGGAACATCTTACTGCCACTGGAAAACAGTCCTTTCCCAGCCAGTATCTCCCTGCTGCTGCCAGCATCTACAAGGATTACCATCCTCTGCTTGCTTACTTCATATTAGTCTTGTGGAGGAGTTCCGAGACTGTGAAAGAGGGGGGATCCAGGTAGCTCACATCCAGCTGTCTGTCCACAGGCCCAAATGGCATCCTGTCATGAAAGTGCCGAGTCAGCCTGACTGTTGTGTTCTTTGCCTTTTTTTGTATTTCTAGGCATTAGTCTCATTAGACTAGCGCTCTCCTTTAGAATGTGGTGGAGATCCTTTGATGCATATCAAGCAGAGAAACAAAAAAATGCTTACTTGAAAAAAATCTTATATTATTTCCTACCCAAAGAGCAGCAAATGATTAACTAGCAGCTAGATTTCATTATGAGCAACATTGTTAACAGCAAGAAGGGTGCCGTCTATTATTCACACACACCGAAACACACACACACACCGAAACACACACACACACACACACACACACACATGCACACACAAACACAATCATAAACACACACACACACACACGCACACACATAAAAACACACACACACACACACACAAATACACACACGCACATGCACACACAAATACACTCATGCACACACACACACATGCATGCACACACACACACACACACACACACACACACACCAAGACATGCAAACACACACACATACATAGAGAAACACAAATGCATGCACAAACACACACACATACACAGAGAAACATACAGGCATTCACAAACACACATGCACGTACAAACACATATACACGTACATGCATATGAACACACACAAGCACATGCACACACACAAACACACACACATACACACACACACATACACACACACACACACACAAACACACAAATTAACACACACACACACACACAAAGAAACACACACACATACACACACACACACACACACACAAACACACAAATTAACACACACACACACACACACACACACACACAGAAACACACATACACACACACACACACACACAGAGAAACACACATACATACACACACACATACACACACACACAGAAACACTCATACATACACACACACACATACACACACACACACACACAGAAACACACATACATACACACACACATACACACCTATACACACACCTACACAGATAATAAAATTTCCTGATATAGAGCTAAATTTGTGGACTACATGAGGTTAAAAAGAACAAAATAACCTTTTGCAAGACACATTTTCAAAACTCTCTTGTCTTTTCAATCATCAAGTCCGAAAGCACATTAACACAGATACTTCGCACAAAGAAAACATCACGGCAAAGTAGGAAAAAAGTCTTTGGCAAGACAAAGACAAACACTGACCTTAGATTCACCTGGGCTACATACAGGAGGCAGCACTGCAGTTCTGCCCTGGTCAGCTGGAGTTCAAGCAGATTAGACTGATAAGTAAGCTTAGGCCAAAGAAACCACATTGTTGTGGTTAAGCTAACATGGTAACACACACTAAAAATTGGGTCAGTAGGTCAGGCTGAACTTTTCTTCTTTTTTTTTTTCTTATTAGAGGAGACAAGGGTGAACATAAAGCACACTTCCTTTCCCTGAAAATGCTTTTGTAAAACTTAAATATGAATTCCCTCACTGCTCATAGCGCTGGGAAGATGGGACAACATGAAATTTGTTGTTCACTATCAATTCCTTCTCTTCTTTTTTTCTCCCTCTTTTTTTCCCATTATGAAAAAAATTTAGTGTAAGGTCAGCAACAACAAAAAAAAAGTTACTGTAACCACAACTATTTTTCTTTCTGGCCTTAATGCTGTGTCTGGTGCATAATGTGTGGAGGAATCTTAACTCCAAAATCTACTCATATAGGGCATGGCCTTAATGCTGTGTCTGGTGCATAATGTGTGGAGGAATCTTAACTCCAAAATCTACTCATATAGGGCATGGCCTTAATGCTGTGTCTGGTGCATGATCTTAACTCCAAAATCTACTCATAGGGCATGGCCTTAATGCTGTGTCTGGTGCATAATGTGTGGAGGAATCTTAACTCCAAAATCTACTCATATAGGGCATGGCCTTAATGCTGTGTCTGGTGCATGATGTGTGGAGGAATCTTAACTCCAAAATCTACTCATAGGGCATGGCCTTAATGCTGTGTCTGGTGCATAATGTGTGGAGGAATCTTAACTCCAAAATCTACTCATATAGGGCATGGCCTTAATGCTGTGTCTGGTGCATGATGTGTGGAGGAATCTTAACTCCAAACTCTACTCATATAGGGCATGGCCTTAATGCTGTGTCTGGTGCATGATCTTAACTCCAAAATCTACTCATAGGGCATGGCCTTAATGCTGTGTCTGGTGCATGATGTGTGGAGGAATCTTAACTCCAAAATCTACTCATATAGGGCATGGCCTTAATGCTGTGTCTGGTGCATAATGTGTGGAGGAATCTTAACTCCAAAATCTACTCATATAGGGCATGGCCTTAATGCTGTGTCTGGTGCATAATGTGTGGAGGAATCTTAACTCCAAAATCTACTCATATAGGGCATGGCCTTAATGCTGTGTCTGGTGCATAATGTGTGGAGGAATCTTAACTCCAAAATCTACTCATATAGGGCATGGCCTTAATGCTGTGTCTGGTGCATGATCTTAGCTCCAAAATCTACTCATAGGGCATGGCCTTAATGCTGTGTCTGGTGCATAATGTGTGGAGGAATCTTAACTCCAAAATCTACTCATATAGGGCATGGCCTTAATGCTGTGTCTGGTGCATAATGTGTGGAGGAATCTTAACTCCAAAATCTACTCATATAGGGCATGGCCTTAATGCTGTGTCTGGTGCATGATCTTAACTCCAAAATCTACTCATAGGGCATGGCCTTAATGCTGTGTCTGGTGCATAATGTGTGGAGGAATCTTAACTCCAAAATCTACTCATATAGGGCATGGCCTTATTGCTGTGTCTGGTGCATAATGTGTGGAGGAATCTTAACTCCAAAATCTACTCATATAGGGCATGGCCTTAATGCTGTGTCTGGTGCATGATCTTAACTCCAAAATCTACTCATAGGGCATGGCCTTAATGCTGTGTCTGGTGCATAATGTGTGGAGGAATCTTAACTCCAAAATCTACTCATATAGGGCACACACATACAAAATAGTTGGGGTTACATGGCAAAAAGAATAATAAGGTCAATAAGTAGGCCTGAACTTTTTATTTTTGCTTTGAGGGAAGCCATATTGAGACTGCACACATGTGCGTGTGTCTGTGTGTGTTTATATATATATATGTGTGTGTGTGTGTGTGTGTGTGTGTGTGTGTGTGTGTGTGTGTGTGTGTGTGTGTGTGTGTGTGTGCGTGTGTAGTGACTAAGTGAGAGATGTCATGTATACAGTAGATTTATCTGAAAATAAATCAAACTTACATTTACTCTAACAATGATTTTTTTTAAACTTTAAAATTGCTCATAGGGAAGATGGGGCAGCATACAGTTGTCTTCTACCTTTTATTTATTTCCTCCTCCCCACCCCCATCCCTTTCCTTGTTCTATGATTTTTCTGTTATAGTTCAGGGTCAGCATGAAAACATAGGGCCAGCTTGTTTACCATAACCACAACCTTTTTGGGGGAGTGTGTAGCGGGGGTGAGGAGGAAGGGGGTGGGGGTGGGGGTGTGCTTATGGATTATGCCTTCATTTAATTGCTTCTTGAAAGACTATCAACGCATTCAGTCAAAAATCTGAAATTCCTCTTCTCATGGCATGAAGAGACACTTTTTATCTGAAGCACACAACATTTCTATATATGCATGAGCATGTGGCACTGCTAGTGGTAAAACAAATTTATGCATTCAAATTTATCACAGCAGGACAATCCGATCCCATGTCAATTCCAACATAACATTCCCATGACAGCATATCACACTAAAAAACTAAATCCCATATAGTCTCATTAAATCTGCTATCAAATAGTCTCTCTCTCAGGCCTAAACTTTAAGGTTTGACAAACAGTCATACACTACAATCACTATTTCCTGGGCCAAACTGATGTTGGAAAGATATTGATGAGCATAATTGCTCTCCCCTACACAAGTACATTTTCACTGCAGGCCAATAGGCAGAGATGGTCTCACTGCATACACAATAAGAAAATAGTCCACATTCAGAAGCAACATAGTTTTGGAGAAGTTGCTGTTTTTCACACTGTCTGTCTGTCTGCCTGCCTGCCTGCCTGCCTGCCTGCCTGCCTGTCTCTCTGTCTCTCTCTCTCTCTCTCTCTCTCTCTCTCTCTCTCTCTCTCTCGCGCGCTCTCACACACACACACACACACACACACACACACACACACACACACACACACACACACACACACACACACACACACACTGTTAATGTGTTCCCATGAATATCATACAGTCCTTGGTATGTCAGGTGGTGAACATGAACATAAGAAGTATCCCTGAGCTCAGGGCACATTTCCTGTGATAAATGAAGTCATGATTCTAGGCATATCTGTCAAAGAGAAAAAAACCTTCCTCTGATTTAGATCTTCACGGCTCAACAGTCTTATATAACAGACAAATACAGAGGTCAACTTACAATTACATTCAACAATGAGGAAAATTTCACATTCCAAGGCTATAAAAGCTTCAGCAATCACGCCAAGGTGTTAAGTCTCCAAGTTTATGAATAGCCCATATCCCATTCCCAGGTAATTGTTGACTTGCTAACCATTACAATACATAGTTTCATCACTCCAAAACATCACCAGATAAACTCCTCTGTCAGTTTAATATATATCCAAAACCAGACCACTACTCCATTCCAAGTGTCCAATGTTGAATGGCCAAACTGGCAACATTTCTGACAAGGCGACGCTAGAAGCATATACCTACCTTGTGTCTCTCTTCACAACTGTCACTGAGGAACACTCCCTTGAGATTGTCAAGACAGGCGTCCCGCACTTCGTCCGAGCATTTCAGTTCA
Organism: Theodoxus fluviatilis; assembly: GCA_034096865.1. Classification (NCBI taxonomy): domain Eukaryota; kingdom Metazoa; phylum Mollusca; class Gastropoda; order Cycloneritida; family Neritidae; genus Theodoxus; species Theodoxus fluviatilis. The sequence goes on from JAWQFJ010010621.1 coordinate 241,017, forward strand.
TCACACAGCTGTATGAGGCTTTCCTCCTCCTCTTGCAGCTGGTGTGCATAGCCATTGGTCAGCTGTTCCTTGCGGCCAGAGCCTTCAGAGGCCATGGTCCCACTGTCAAGAAGAGAAATGAGTTGAAAATAAATGATGGCTCAGTGCATGAAGAACATACAGAGAGGTTGCAGCAATGCCCAAGGGACAGAAACCATTAATGGTGAATGGACATGATGAGATAATGACAACCTTCAGTTTTGGCCAGTCTGTCTAGTCTGTGTGTCTCTCTGTCTACATGTGTCAGTTAGACTGTCAAGTGTAGCTGCTTAACTGCCTGTTGTCTGTCTGTCCGTGCATGTGTCTGTCAGTTAATGGCATTAAATTAGGCACTCCATCTGTTCATCTTCCTCTGTTTCTCTGTCTGTCTGTCTGTCTGCATGCCTGCCTGCCTGCCTGCCTGCCTGCCTGCCTGCCTGCCTGCCTGCCTGCCTGCCCACCCACCCATCTGTCTGTCTGTCTGTCTCTCATTTTTAAATGTATGTAACTAACATGTGCAATTGCTGATTGAGATAATTCTATGAATAAATCTGTACATAAACTATTAGGCCTGTATGGTCCAATATTTACCAGCAGTAAGGTTGTTTACCTGTACATAACGCTATTAATGTTAACTCTGAATTCTTACTTAGACAAATTTCCTTTGGTCCATAATGATCATCCTAATTTTTGCGTTTTTTTTTTAATGCAATTGGTTCTGTAATAATGTAATGGTATAATATGATTCATATACTTTATTTCAACCATTCCTTTCTTTTACTCCTTTTTGTCATATGATGGTCACATGTGCAGGTAATTGAAATTGTACTAGTAATATGATGGGCTTTTGGCCAAAATAGAGACAACTCTCTCTCTCTCTCTCTCTCTCTCTCTCTCTCTCTCTCTCTCTCTCTCTCTCTCTCTCTCTCTATCTATCTATCTATCTATCTATCTCTCTCTCACACACACACACACATGCATGCATGCACACATACACACACACACACACACACACACACTCACACACACCTCCATGATTACAGCACCAATATCTTAGTCTCAAAAGACAAGAAAACATCAAGCTGAGGAGCCAAGGGTTATACTTTATGTTTGATATACTCCAAAATGCTATAGATCTACACAATTCCATTCAGCACTTCAGTATCTATGTTTTATCTTTGTTGCTGGCCTCAATCCTGTGAATCATTGCTGCATAACATTTCTCAAAGAACTCAGATTCTGACATGAGAACAAACAGCTAGCATATAGGGTCACTCGTATCCACCAGAAACACAAGGCTATTTCAAGGTAAATACCTGGGAAACCTCTTCACAACTTGCAGCAAAGGAAGACGGGAAACCCAACAGGAAGTGATGTTGTAATGTGTGTGATGTGTTCACTGGGATGGTGGAGTTTGATTAGAACTCACTGCACCAGGTTTGAACTAGTCTAAAAGCATGAAATTCATCCAACAAAAAACATTTCTGTTTTGAACTAGAATGAAAACTCACAGCTACTTGATGCAAATCCCCAACAAAACTTAGGTTGAACCTGCATGTAGTGGGCATAGAGAGGCCTTTGACATGTGGTTCAGATATGAAAGTTCTGGAGGGAACATCCCTGTTAGAAATGAAAACATTGCCCAGCCATCAGGACAAGAAAGGTGACTTTTGTATTTGAACAACACCAAAAGTCACCCACGATGGTGTACTTGAAAGGAGAGATCTGACCACAAGTAAATCAAAAAGTGAGTGAGAGAAGGTCAGCTGCCAGGAAAATTTGGAGAATTGAAAGAGAACCCATGCTCCTGTTATAGTTCTTTCCTTACACTTTGAATACAAAATATACCTTGTATGCTGGCATGTTCCCACTACAGAAACAGAGACAAGTGCAGATTATTGGAGCAAATAAATGTTGGTCATCATTTATGTCATTTATATGATCTTCTACATCTTTTGTTTTGAAGTCAACTTGCTATTGATCTCCTAAAACCTTGCCTATTAGCTTTCATTATTCCCCTCCTGCTCCTGCTTCTCTATCCAGATTCCTATTTGCCCCTTCATTCTTTCATAAATCCTTCCTCATTCCTCCGTACTTTCTTTCCACATTCACTGCACATTGCCCTGCCCATTCTCTAAGAAGAAACATTTTTTGAAATTTTGTGCATCGGTGCAACCTGCACAACCTGTGACAATAACATGTAAAGAGCAGGACAATGATCGCATATCAAACCCCTATAAATATTACAGTAGCAAACAAAGGTGAATCATTTGGACATCACGATAGCCTAATCCAAAACATCGTCCACTTTGTGACACGTCCATGATCGTGGTTTAAAAGTGATTCATGTTAGTTTCCAGATTTCAAATTACAAGTCAAAATTAACATTGAAAACATCGGGATCAGCTCGTCAATATCACGGCAAAAATGATAATTTAGTAATAGTGCTCATTTCATATAAAATAACCACCATGTATTGCTTGAACTTTAAATTTAACCCCACCGCTGATGACACAACGGACGAGTTATCAGGGCTGGTTCCGTGTTCGACTGTCCTACCTTCTTAGGCTTCTATGCCATCAGAGAGGCGCCCCTGAGAATCAGGCATTTAGTGTTTACCTTAGTGGCGTAGATTTGATGTTCGACGACGCACACGGGACTCTCGGTTTCAGAAAACAGGTTTAAATCACAAAATTACGCAAACAAGCATGTTTGGCAGCAACAAGCACATGCGAAGAAACACGCCCCACGCGAGGCAACACACGTTAACAGAAATCGCGTACCTCGATGTTTGAAACTATTTAACAATCCGTCAATTTAATGGGCAAAACTGATCAAGAGGCAACCAAGGAGGCTTACTAAATGGATTTCCAATTTTCTCTTAGTAAACTTATAAATCAGGTGATGATGCAAAGGCCTAGTGTCTTTTAATACAAATTAGTCGCGTCGGTGTATGTTCTGTCAACTCGTATGTACTTACCTTTCTTCTCTGCCCATCATCTCGGCCACCAGTCTTTGTGATGCTGATCGCCCATACAACGATGCAACTTCCTCAACCTGATTGTATGACCAAAGATGAAAATTCTGCTGGTGCACTGCTGCTTTGTTGACCTGATAGACCTTTTGGAAATCCAACTGGCTTTCTGGCCCAGTTCGCTCCTCTACTTATCCACCGTGTTCGGGTGCGATTTTCTTATTGCATTGAAATAGTTTATATTATCTGAAATAACAATTTACGCTTAAATTGAGCATCCAATCATAAAAATTATTTGTATTTAATTTGTTTCAACTCGATTCGGGCAGCAGTTTCCCCGCGAAAACTGAAATATACGTGTCTGGTCTGCAACATGATTGGACAGATAGCGGGGTTAAAGGTAAAAACGATCCCGATTTCCCGCCGTTTTCAAGAGTTCTCTTCCCACCTGCAGCAATGTTTGCTTTCATACTGTCCCTCATTCGGTCTACCAAACCAACCGAACACCTTCAGTACAAGCTGTTCTTTTATCAGATCGTTCAAACTGAATTAAAACGACATATTATTTCATATTTCTCGGGAAAACTATTATCCGATATGGAGCACGCTGACTGAACTAAATTTAGCTTATGCTCGTGGCATTGCTTCTAGCCAATCAGAGGCAAGTAGAAACTCTCGTCTCTAGAGTAGTCACGTTAGCTAATATGTTACACAAAAAGCTCTGGGGAGGAGATTCAAAGTTATTTTTGACAAGTCGCGTTATATTTTAGGGGCTGTTTATCTACATTTTTCGAAGTCCTGAAGGTATAGCCGACACATTTATTAATACGGCTCTTTTTGAAACACACTTAGAAATAGTAGATGAAGTGTGATTTTTTTTCCGAAATGGCATGACAGAAAGTCTTCACATATAATATATGCACCTTGGAACCACAGCAAAGACCACATATCCAAGATCCTGGTGTACTACTGTATACAGCTTGTCGTTTGCCTGAGTACGGCCCAAAAACGGCAAAAAGAAACGTTTGTGGTCCAACAAGTACGATGTTTGATCTGTGATGAACGATCGATCAAGTGCAACTCTGCGCTTGAATAGGCACTTAATTCCTTGTTGTACTAGGAAGTATACATGCACACACATATACGTGTAGTACGTGTGTGCCCTGACTGAAGTACATGCACACACATATACGTACGTGTAGTACGTGTGTGCCCTGACTGAAGAGAGGTTGAGAACCAATTATATTAATCAAAGTACAAACTTTATTTATAACAATTAAGAAAAAGCGAATCCCCAGCCTCTCTCTCTCTCTCTCTCTCTCTCTCTCTCTCTCTCTCTCTCTCTCTCTCTCTCTCTCTCTCTCTCTCTCACCAACTCTCTCTTTCACACACTCTCTCCGTCTCTCTGTCTTTGTGTCTGTCTGTCTGTGTGTCTGTGACGTCTATGTGTCTGTCTGTGTGTACGTCTGTTTGTCTGTCTCATCTGTTCGCCCGCCCGTCCGTCCGTCCGTCCGCCTGTCTGTCTGTCTGTCTGTCTGTCTGTCTGTCTGTCTGTCTGTCTGTCTGCATGTCTGTCTCTCAGTCTCTCTCTCTCTCTCTCTCTCTCTCTCTCTCTCTCTCTCTCTCTCTCTCTCTCTCTCTCTCTATCAATCTAGAATGTCAGAAATATATATGTTATAAAACTCAGCTGGGTTAAGCTTGCTGTAGCTAGTTGACGTTTCTTGGCAACCAATTAATTTGTCGATTCAGAGTCACATTCATATTAGATAACCTTCTCGTCTCCAGTCACATTAATTGAGCATGAGTCCTACGTCCGTCACCCATTATCCATCTAAGGGGTTACGCCCCCACCCACCCACCCCCACCCCCCACCCACCCACCACCCCCAGCCCCACTCCCCCCAACAAACGAAAGGTCTGTTGTGGAACAGTATGGAACAAAACTATTTGGAATCTCAATTAAGTCTTTGACGGAAGGGCCTTAATTGATGGGTGGGACAGAAGGGAAATGGGTCTATTAAAGGGGTGGCCGGGTGGGGCCCGGGTGGGGTGGGAGGTGGGGGGGTGGGGGGTGGGGGGTGGTACTACTAGTTTCGGAATGAGCTAGGTGTGAGGTCGCTGCAACACTGTTAAGAGACTTTCCATTTTTGGGCGTCAAAAAATCCATCAGTACATGAGGAAAAGGGAGGGGAGGGTATGTTTGTGGAATGGGGATGGGGGTATAATGCCAGGAAAGGTTTTTCCATCTGCTTCCCACGTGCAGAGTTTTGTGGCTATGCGATCGATGCATATACAGTTTCCGAGAAAATCGCAGTGTTAAACTTGTATACGCATGCACGCACGTACACACACGCGCTTACACACACACACATACACACATATACACACACACACACGCTTACACACGCTTACATACACACACACACACACACACACATATATATATACACACACCACACGCACTCACGCACGCACGCATTCACACACGCACTCACACGCACACGCACGCACACACACACACACACACACACACACACACACACACACACACACACCGTACTTTGATAGCAAGCGTCGCGTCAACAGCGATAAATTGTGGCTATCGTTGAATCAGACAGGAAATAACAGCTATAATAAGCATTTCTACGGTAAACGACTATATGTCACATGCGCGTCTCCGGCAACCATCCATGAAGAGGTGGTGCGTGTGACACATAACAAGAGCAGGTCTGCAAAGAAGCACGTACTTGAGCAGCACATGTATGAAGATACAAACTTCGAGCGTATAAAATACAGAGATACGGATAGACAGAAACCGTTTGGGTTTTATAAATATATATGAATTACATCATTGTGGCTCAGCAGACTGACACGGGAGACCACCTACATGCCGGAATTATTTGGTTATCTCCCTTGGTGATGATATGGTATAACGTAAGTACTGAACCAAATATTAAGCCTATGAAGGGTCTGGCGGCCGTCGCAGCGTGTGACTGCACGAAATAGTCTCACTCTGGCGGTCTAAACAAAGAAGGATTCTTAAGAGAATATCAACAATCATCTTTTTTAAACACCAGCTTCCTACGCTACACTGCTGTGACGCTTCCCCACACGACAGCTGCCACTTGATGATCTCCTCAGCTGAAACCCGTGGTCATACAGCTTTCGGGGCTACGGTAGCTCGTCCTTGGCTTGTCGGTCCCAAGCAGTACGTGCCACTGGGAGATATCAATGTAGGCCTATCCATGCAGTTTTCCCACAAGACAATGCATGCCGTCTCTTCGCCTTCCATGATAATAATGATGAATCCAGTTTTACGGCCTATCAGACTTTGCAGGCTATGTAAAGCCAGAGACCAAGAAATTACTCGAGCTGGCCAGTCAAGTCCTCGATTTCCTATACTTATTCGCCATTTGTGGATAGCGTGGGGAAACGCGGAGTGTCCACTCTTACCCAAAACGCACGGGAGGACTACACCTTCTAATGGCATGGCGGTTGTCCCTTGGTTCAAGGATGACGGGGATGGGGTGGGGGTTTGGGGTGGGGGTGGGCATCTGTGCTTATCCTCTGTAAACTCGTAACCGGCTCTGCAGGCCCAGTTTGGAGCGGCAGAGTCGATGGCAGGTGGCACACTGGAACTCCGTTGCTGTCGCAGGGACAGCCGCAGCTCTGTGTCGACTCTAATGGGCTACCGCATGTTGCTGCCGACGGTTCACCTCTAGCAGGTAGGACGCCTTACGGGAGACAGCTCGCCACAAGACACAATCCAACGCCATTGCTTATTACTCAGGTGGTGCAATGCCACACCATCTCAGGTTTTCCGTCAGGCCATCTTTGTAGCACTTTCGTGGGCGACCTATGTTCTGCCTCCCTTGTACCGGTTCGGGAAAAGAAAAGCTGTTTGGGGATCCGTTCGTTGTCCATTCTGATGTCTTTAACATGGCCCGTCCATCGAAGCTGGGGCAGCAGCATCGCCTCGACAGAGGGTGCCTTCTAATACTACGGTCAAAAAAAGTTCAAAACGAGTCATATATCGTCGACGCAACTACCCAAGCCCCGGAGTTTATGTTCTTATTGATCGTCATTGTGCTTTCAAGTCCGTGATGCTCAATCAGTGCAGGAAGACAAAGCCATCATCTCCACAGGGTACTCAGACAGCATAAGTCATTGTTTTGTCAATAAGCTTTCTGTGTGCAGTCGGAGCTACGAGTATCATCCCCGATTGTTAACATGATTGCCAGGCAAACCATCCCGAAGATCGCAAAAATGAACTTCGTTCCGTGTTCCGAAATGGTGCGAATTCACACGCATGCGCAGGTAACAACAACAACAACGAGGAGCGCAGGTAAGATGCAAATGAGATCATCAGTTGAGTCAAATGACGTAGTCTGCTTACTGACGTTGCAACGATAGTTGGCGTACATAGAAACCACCATGGCCAACACTACTGTGAAATCTAGTGCAGAAATGAAGGATATCAACTGTTTGACCTCTCGAGACTTGATGAATGATCCTGATATCGGGCGACCCCTGGCACACAAAATAATGCAGTGAGCTTTTCTTCACAGCATTCGTGCATGCTGCGGGTTTTTCGAAAGTTCGTTGTCAGTTGTTTTGTGATGGCCGTGGAAGCAGATTTTGTCTTTCACGGATAATTGCAGTTTAATCCCATGACGTTTCATAATCTTTTCTGGGGTAACTTGTACATCGAGAATTTTGTTGATGTTTTGGTATCGCTTGGTTACTTAGCTGTAATTGACGAAATGTTCGATATAATCAATGGCCCGAGACGTTATATGCATTCTAGTTCTTATTAATCAAAGATGGAAACTCACGTAACTGCTACTACTTCACACACATACACACACACACACACACACACACACACACACACACACACACACACACACTCACTCACACACACACACACACACACACACACACACACACATACACACACACACACACACACACACACACACACATTCACACACACACACACACACACACACACACACACACACACACACACACTCACACACACTCACACACAGTCATCTGCCCTCGTTGTCACAGGCTCTGTACATCTGTGTTCAGGCTGCTTTCTCATCCCCTTGTGGGTTGGGGGAAAAGAACAGACCCACCGTGTCTCCCTACGCGATTTGTAAAGGAAAACAGATGGGGCAATTGGAGTTTGCTCTTACCCTAACACAATTTTCTCGTGACTTTCGTTATGAATGGCATTCCAAGCCAACAAACACTGATTTGCCGTCAGACTCCACTCACTTATTCATTCGTTCGTTTATACAGTTCGTTCATTCATTCATTCATTCATTCATTCATTCATTCATTCATTCATTCATTCATTCATTCATTCATTCATTCACTCATTCATTCATTCATTCATTCTGCGGTCTCATCTGTGGTCCCACCGAAGCCTTGGTCGAAATGAACTGACCACCGTGATGCAGTCAGTGGTACCTCGTACAGGAGAGCTAAAGGACAGGAGGTGGAGACGCCCACGAGGACCACTGTGCCAGCTCCTATCTGTCTTTCGCTCCAGGTTCAAGAGAGCCCACAAAACCATCAAAACCATCGACGAGCTATGGCAAATTCACGGCATGACAAAGGACAAGCTGAGGAGACTACAGGAAAAGTACTTTGGTTCCACCAGGCATCCTGGCGACTCTGGGGCAGAGTCTCCAAAGAGTTCTGACTCCATCGTCATCATTCCCACAGGTCAGTGGTGCGTTGCCAGTGAGCGAGTGCATGAGTGCGAGCGCGCACGTTCAGGTGAGGCCTTGATTTTTGACTCACATGCGAAGCAAAAGTGAGTCTATGTACTCACCCGTTTCGTCCGTCCGGGCGTCCGGGCGTCCGGGCGTCCAGGCGTCCGAAAACTTTAACGTTGGATTTTTCTCGGAGACTATTAAGTCTATCAATACCAAATGTGGCGTGATGGTGTATGATGACAAGGCCTCAAAAAACATACA
>JAWQFJ010010621.1:252500-274437 GCA_034096865.1 Theodoxus fluviatilis
GCAGTTCTCTGTACGGGCTCTGCCGTAGAGACCAGAGGCTCAATGCCTCCTGGCTCAGTAAGAAATCTACAGAGCGAAACGTACTACCTGCACCCTTATTCCTGCCACAGTGTTCATGGATTTCCTGACTACTACAACCCCAATGTACAAGCAAACCCTTTCAAAGAGTCTTCAAATGTCCCTCACCCAACTGTCTCTCAGAGCGGCCAGCAACAGCCACTGCCAGTGCAGAATCCAGGTCCTCAACAACTTTCCATGACCCCAGAACCCAGCCCGAACCGTCGACCTGACTCTGCAGTTGACACAAGGGTGGCCTCTCAGGCAGGCTTGACTAGATGCATGCATCGAGAAGCATCCTACCAGGAGTCCCTTACCGAGCACAGCGTGGGACCTTCCGAGCCCAGCCTGCACACACTGACCGAGTCAGCCCGGGGCTCTGCTGGGAGCCAGGATCATGAGGACGCCAGTCTGCGGCCTGGGGATGACGCGTCGACCTGCAGCCTGTGCGGTGACGTGGAGGCCAAGTCGGTGCTGGACATTCTGGACCAGTTGTCCAGCAGTGGCGTTGCAACTCTGGCATCGATCCAGCCTGACAAGGTGTCCGTGGGCACCTCGCCCTTCCGCTTCACGTACCTGGCCGCGCAGACAGGTTGGTTGGACGCTTCTTGGATTCTGTTGCTTGCTTCTGTTCTAATGAAGATAATGCCCATAGGGACTCGGGGAATAGCTGAGGCTGCTGCAGGTGGAGTCAAGGGGGCAGTAGTACCTAGCAGAGGGTGTATGCGTTTGTGCAAGTGGTTCAAGCCTTCAACATAGAGACTACATGAAATTTAGTGATGTGATCCAGGACATATATGTTTTGACTCACATGCGAACCAAAAGTGGGTCTATGTACTCACCCGTGTCGTCCGTCCGGGCGTCCGGGCGTCCGGGCGTCCGTGAAAAACTTTAACGTTGGATTTTTCTCGGAGACTATTAAGTCTATCAACACCATATTTGGTATGATGGTGTATGCTGACAAGGCGTCAAAAAACATACATAGTGACGTGACCTTGCTTCAAGGTCAAGGTCGCAGGGGCCGTAAATGTTGTCTAAAAAACAGCCATTTTTCACATTTTCCCATTTTCTCTGAAGTTTTTGAGATTGGATACCTGACCTATATATGGTTATAGGGCAAAGTAATCCCTATCTTTTGATACCAGCTTGATTGACCTTGCTTCAAGGTCAAGGTCACAGGAGCTCTTTAAAGTTGGATTGTATACATATTTTGAAGTCCCTGAACTATGGATGATAACTCTTCCAAACTTCACAACATTGTAGCACACATGTTATACTTTCATACTAGATCACCCGTGTCGTCCGTCCGGGCGTCCGGGCGTCCGTCCGGGCGTCCGGGGGTCCTGTAATCTGTAAAAAAAACTTTAACGTTGGATTTTTCTCGGAGACTATTAAGTCTATCAACACCCAATTTGGCATGATAGTGTATGATGACAAGGCGTCCAAAAACATACATAGTGACTTGACCTTGCCTCAATGTCAAGGTCACAGGAACTCTTTAAAGTTGGATTGTATACATATTTTGAAGTGACCTTGACCCTGAACTATGGAAGATAACTCTTTCAAACTTCATAACTTTGTAGTACACATGTTATACGTTCATCGTGAGACACATTTGGTCACATATCATCAAGGTCAAGGTCACTTTGACCCTTATGAAATGTGACCAAAATGGGGTAGTGAACCACAAAAGTGACCATATCTCATGGTAGAAAGTGCCAATAAGCACCATTTGTGCTTCCTATGTCTTGAATTAACAGCTTTGTGTTGCATGACCTTCGATGACCTTGACCTTGGATGGGTCAAGGTCACATGTATTTTGGTAGGAAAATGTGTAAAGTGGTTCTTAGTTTGAAGGTCAAGGTCATGTAAAGGTCAAGGTCATGTAAAGGTCAAGGACAAGCATGTGGGACGTATGGGCTTTGCCCTTCTTGTTTGCCCATTATAATAAGTTTGACTTACTTTTTAAAAATGAGGTGAGAAAAAACGAAAGAAGAAAAAAAAACATGTAGGAAGTATTCAAAATCCAGTAGTGGTTTTCGAGTGATATGAATCAAACATGATATCAGAGATAAATCAGCTTTGCTCACTGTCCGTTTTTGACTCACATGCGAAGCAAAAGTGAGTCTATGTACTCAGCCGTGTCGTCCGTCCGTCCGTCCGTCCGTCCGTCCGTCCGTCCGTCCGTCCGGGCGTAAAAAACTTAAACGTTGGATTTTTCTCGGAGACTATTAAGTCTATCAACACCAAATGTGGCATGATGGTGTATGATGACAAGGCCTCAAAATACATACATAGTGACTTGACCTTGCTTCAAGGTCAAGGTCACAGGAGCCATAAATGTGGTCTCAAAAACAGTCATTTTTCACATTTTCCCAATTTTCTCCCACGTTATTAAGAATGGCGACCTTAGCTACAAGTGGTATATAGGTCAAAGTAAGCCCTATCTTTTGATACCAGTTTGGTTGACCTTGCTTCAAGGTCAAGGTCACAGGAGCTCTTCAAAGTTGGATTGTATACATATTTTGAAGTGACCTTGACCCTGAACTATGGAAGATAACTCTTTCAAACTTAATAATTATGTGGGGCACATGTTCTACATTCATCATGAGACACATTTGGTCACATATCATCAAGGTCAAGGTCACTTTGACCCTTATGAAATGTGACCAAAATGGGGTAGTGAACCACTAAAAGTGACTATATCTCATGGTAGAAAGTGCCAATAAGCACCATTGTGCTTCCTATGTCTTGAATTAACAGCTTTGTGTTGCATGACCTTGGATGACCTTGACTTTGGGTCAAGGTCACATGTATTTTGGTAGGAAAAATGTGTAAAGCATTTCTTTGTGTATGATGTCATTGGTAGGTTTAGTTGTTTGACCTTGACCTTGAAGGTCACCTGAAGGTCAAGGTCATATAAAGGTCAAGGTCAACCATGTGAGTCGTATGGGCTTTGCCCTTCTTGTGTTCAATTATCTGGATCATGACCCTCCACCAAACGTAGAACATGGATATTTGAGATTTTGCAGTTGTTTGAATATAGAGTGATTTTCGAAATAACATTATTGACTGCAAAACGTCATAAAAATGTTTGGAATCAGTTCTGCAAAAGAGTTCGAGGTTCATGACCCATGCCTAATTTAATGCAAAAATGTAGCATTGTTAAAAATGACTTGAAATCATACTAATCTGTCAAATTTCATCCAAGTTTTTGTTGCGAAAATGCGGAGCCTTCATGGCAGTAGTACGGTGAAAATATCATTCAAACAACAGCTAAATCTGCCCTTGCAATTGTTCATAAATATAAGAGAGGTAACTCTATGTTCCTGCTCAACGTGTATTGATAACAAAAGGTGTGTGTGTGTGTGTGTGTGTGTGTGTGTGTGTGTGATTGTGTGTGTCAGTGAGTGTGTGTGTGTGTGTGTGTGTGTGTGTGTGTGTGTGTGTGTGTGTGTGTGTGTGTGAGAGAGAGAGAGAGAGAAAGAGAGAGAGAGAGAGAGAGAGAGAGAGAGAGAGAGAGAGAGAGAGAGAGAGAAGAGAGAGAGAGAGAGAGAGAGAGAGAGAGAGAGAGAGAGAGAGAGAGAAGATAGAGAGAGAGAAAGAGAGAGAGAGAGAGAGAGAGAGAGAGAGAGAGAGAGAGAGAGAGAGAGAGAGAGAGAGAGAGAGACGAACTTTCCGAAATTAGCTGGAGGAAAACAGAGGTGAAAACTATGAAGCTCCTATCTTCAAAACATTTGATTTTCTAACATGTAAAATAGATATCTATAAAAACTCTGACAGCAAAGAAAAAACCAGATTTGTACAAGAAAGAAAGATTTTTGACTCACATGCGAAGCAAAAGTGAGTCTATGTACTCACCCTTTTCGTCCGTCCGGTCGTCCGGTCCGGGCGTCCGGGAGTCCAAAAACTTTAACGTTGGATTTTTCTCGGAGACTATTAAGTCTATCAATACCAAATGTGGCATGATGGTGTATGATGACAAGGTCTCAAAATACATACATGGTGACTTAACCTTGCTTCAAGGTCAAGGTCGCAGAGGCCATAAATGTTGTCTAAAAAACAGTCATTTTTCACATTTTCTCAATTGTCTCTGAAGTTTTTGAGATTGGATACCTGACCTATATATGGTATATAGGGCAAAGTAAGCCCTATCTTTTGATACCAGTTTGGTTGACCTTGCTTCAAGGTCAAGGTCACAGGAGCTCTTCAAATTTGGATTGTATACATATTTTGAAGTGACCCTGACCCTGAACTATGGAAGATAACTCTTTTAAACTTAATAATTATGTGGGGCACATGTTATACATTCATCATGAGACACATTTGGTCACATATCATCAAGGTCAAGGTCACTTTGACCCTTATGAAATGTGACCAAAATGGGGTAGTGAACCACTAAAAGTGACCATATCTCATGGTAGAAAGTGCCAATAATCACCATTGTGCTTCCTATGTCTTGAATTAACAGCTTTGTGTTGCATGACCTTAGATGACCTTGACCTTGGGTCAAGGTCACATGTATTTTGGTAAAGCATTTCTAAGTGTATGATGTCATTGGTAGGTTTAGTTGTTGACCTTGACCTTGAAGGTCACCTGAAGGTCAAGGTCATATAAATGTCAAGGTCAAGCATGTGAGTCGTATGGGCTTTGCCATTCTTGTTACATGTTAATACTGAAAAACATTTTTTCAAAACAATTTTAGGTAGTACTGTCCCCTTAATCGGATGGTGCTAGTATGACGAATTACAATTTAAAGATGTTCACTTTACAGAATAACGTACACGCTACAGGCTTTGTCTGGCAGAATGTCTGGTGCAGCACATTCATCGAAGGTTACTTTACTTCTACAACACTTCCGAGACGTTGTCTCTCAGCCACATAAGTATGTTGTCTAGCGTGCATAGAGGAAAGGATTCTGGAGAAGAACAATGCTGTTCATAGCGTCTCCATGACCGTTTCTTCTTCACAGACTTGGGGACAGAGGCGAACATCAACTTAAACCACATACTGGGAGAAGCCATTGGAGGACGGATGTACATCACGGACAGACCTTCACAGGCCTCGGCTGCCTCCCAGGCTGACAATGACAGTCTCTCACAGCTCCCCGTCACCCACACTCAAGGTGGGTCTTCAACACGACATTTATGCTGGCCGCCACTGATTGATATCAAAGGGCATGCAAAAAAGAAGCTAAGAGATCTGCGTTTTCAAATGGCCACAACCGAGCTTCAGTTCTGGGTACTGAGAGCTACAGCCGTGACTCAGTTTAATGTAGTATTGACTTAGGCGAACACATGCAGCTCCATTTGGGGGATACCAGGGCCAGAAAAGTGAATACTCGCTGGGAGGGGCAAAGCAATGCGTGTCATCTGTCCCTCTCCTGAGGAAGGAGGATAACATTCGGTTGCTGTTCGAGAGTGCAGGGGTGTTGGAGCATGTGCAGTACCAATTCTGCGCCTGGAAAATTCCAGACTCTGTGAGTAATGGGGCGATCACAGGACGCCTGGTACCCGCCGGCCCCCATAAATGGCTTTGCTCTAGGTGCACAGTTATTTTCTTGTCTGCATCAAGGTAACCAAGATTTTCCACATCCCAAATCAGATGTTGAACATGTTCTGTTGATGTAAGCAAAGATTATAGGTTACACAAAGATAGTTCATTAGCTCATTCTCGTGAGGGTCGAGACACGTTGCGCCCCAAGCGGCTAGCACTATGGGAAATGCCTATAGTCCGTTTCAACATTGCACTGTATTTAGTCACATGATTATAGGATTTAGTGGAGACTTCGCACAAAAATGGCCTAGCAACAGATGTGCGATGGACCTAATTCTAAAATTTCCGATAACGTCATCAACTACCAAGGTTGAAGAACGAGTGACGTCACTATTTGACCGATTTGAAGAATAATAATTTTTAACACAGAGAGAACAGGGTCACCAAACGTTGCAATCACGTCGACCCGTGCACACGTGGTTCTGCGAGTGACCTGCATTTCGATTGTTAAAAAGTAGGAGCTTTCAATACCTTTTGATGCATTCAACATACAGCTTTGATAAATTAATGCTGTTCATGGTTTACATTTTCTTTGGATGGGGTTTCTAGTGTCCCCAAATTCAGCTTTTTCTGCGCGAAGCGAGACTATGTCCACCATTTTAAATGTGCAATGTTAAAACGGACTATAGGCATCTCCCATAGTGCTAGCCGCTTGGAACGCTGCAATTTTAGCTGCTTGTAACTTCAAAGAGCAAAAGCTCGGCATGAACTGTCTTTGTGTAACCTATAATCTTTGATGTAAGGCGACGTAAATCTAAGTGGAATGCTTTTGAACAGTTTGACAACAATGCGAGAGGAATAAACCCTATTTGCGTAGTGTCAACAGATATAAAAACCGCTGGCGCTCAACCTCCAGGTTTTGGCACTATAAAAAAAAGATCGGGTTCAAACCCGCAACTTCTCGAGAAAAGAGGGTGAAAAACACACAAAAATACCACAAAAAACAGATCGGGTTCGAACCAGCAACCTCTCGAAAAAAGAGGGGGGAAAAACATTTCAGCGCGGATTCGAACCCGTTCACGCATGACCTAACGTTACAATAGTCCAACGCTTTATCATCTGAGCCATTGGGCAACTGACGTTACTACGTGTTTGTAAAGCAATTATGACGTTCTTTTCCGTAAACTCCCTCGCTTCGTATTTTGCACTGTTGTTGTTGTTGGCATCCGTCAGTCTCGTGAGACCATGGAGTGTGCGCCAGGTTTGGTCAGTCCGGAGTTGAGCGGCAGCGTACTCTGTGGCTGTAGAGCCCGATCCTTGAGCCGCATGCTCTGTTGCACTTGTCGCAAGTGAAGTCTTGGCGTGGCTCTGTAGATGCCGACGCTATCCTCTGTCGTCTGTGTTCTCTCCTCTCCTCCCACTGCTCCCGTCTCCTCCTCTCGCTGGCCTGGATGACAGTCTTGACGGCGTGTCTCCAGCTGTTGCGGTCAGCGGCCACCGTTTCCCAGTCTGCTGGGTTGATGCCTCCCGCCGTCATGTCACGTTTACAAACGTCCTTGTAGCGGAGAAGAGGTCTTCCTGCAGGTCTGGATCCCGTGGCGAGCTCGCAGTACAGCACATCTTTGGGTATTCGGCCGTCGTCCATCCTGCTGACGTGACCCAGCCATCTAAGTCGTCTCTGGCTGAGCATGGCGAACATGCTGGGAATACCTGCTTGCGCCAGTACGTCCTTAAATTTTTTGCCTGGTGCAGGGGTTATACAGTCTGCTTGTCGGTTTTGCCTAAGCTCCAAGCACCCAATGAAGCAGGCAGACTGTGGCGGGTCAGCACCTATCTGGCCGGGGGCTGCCCGGCTTGAGGCGGGCGGTAGCTGACCAGTGGAACTGCGTCCGAGCACACGCCAATCACTCTGGACTTAGAACTCGTAACTGCTGTCTCCCGTGTTGTTTCTGTCACTGTAAAACAGCGGCACTGAAGTGACCTCTCCAGGGCGCGAGCCTGGGCAGCGTGTATGGAGATCCTGGGTTGCCCAGTCGACAGAATCCCCCACTCGGCCTCGCTGGTGTGGTCCAAAGGAACTGTAAATTGTAGAAAAATGGATGATAGTTCATGAAATTTGAGTTGTCTTGTACATTTTAGGATACTCAAGGTCTATTTCTGCCAAGTTTAATATTGATTCACTGCCATTAGGCCACGCGAACTGACTACCAAGTTGTTGCGCTCAGACGGAGTGGCTGTTCGAAGGTTCGGACCGTCCGTGCGGGTGGACAATTTTGACTGTAAAATGGTATTTTTTTTAGCAAAGACGATTTTTTGACTCGCATGCGAAGCAAAAGTGAATCTATGTACTCACCCGTTTCGTCCGGGCGTTCGAAAACTTTAACGTTGGATTTTTCTCAGAGACTATTAAGTCTATCAATACCAAATGTGGCATGATGGTGTATGATGACAAGGCCTCAAAAAACATACATAGTGACTTGTCCTTGCTTCAAGGTCAAGGTCGCAGGGGCCATAAATGTTGTCTAAAAAACAGTCATTTTTCACATTTTCTCAATTTTCTCTAAAGCTTTTCAGATTGGATACCTGACCCATATATGGTATATAGGGCAAAGTAATCCCTATCTTTTGATACCAGTTTGGTTGACCTTGTTTCAAGGTCAAGGTCACAGGAGCTCTTCAAAGTTGGATTGTATACATATTTTGAAGTGACCTTGACCCTGAACTATGAAAGATAACTCTTTCAAACTTCATAAGATTGTAGTACACATGTTATACTTTCATCATGAGACACATTTGGTCACATATCATCAAGGTCAAGGTCACTTTGACCCTTATGAAATGGGACCAAAATGGGGTAGTGAACCACTAAAATTTTGCATTTCGCCATTCCGTCAATTGACATATTAGGGAGGTGCTTACGAGTTTACGACCTTAAAAAAACACTTTCTTTTCAAACCTTGATTCTGAAAATTTGATACATTCAATCGGACCTAACTTCCAGTAAGTGTGCAAAATGTCAAGGAAATCCGTCCAGCAGTTTTGAGATATCAGCCGTTAAGTCGGGACAGACAGACACACACACAGATAAAGTCTGTAGGACCTCCAGTAAACCTGGAGGGATAATAATGCATCACACCAATGCGTATCCAGAGACGGGACTCTGGATTAGTGGTTAGGATGCTGGTCTTGCGATTGACAGGTGCAGTGTTCAATGCTGCATGAATCCTACATTTGAATTCTTGAGCAAGGTACTTAGCCTGGCATTGCATTTCCCATCGAGGAGTAATACCGTGCAATGGCGACCAGAGGTGAGAGTCTCCCAAACAAAATATCACGTACTTCCGCTACTTTTTTGACTCACATGCGAAGCAAAAGTGAGTCTATGTACTCACCCTTTTTGTCCGTCCGGGGGTCCGGGCGTCCGGGCGTCTGTAAAAAACTTTAACGTTGGATTTTTCTTAGAGACTATTAAATCTATCAACACCCAATTTGGCATGATGGTGTAGGATGACAAGGTGTACAAAAACATACACAGTGACTTGACTTTCCTTCAAGGTCAAGGTCGCAGGGGCCGTAAATGTTGCCTAAAAACAGCCATTATTCACATTTTCCCAATTTTCTCTTAAGTGTTTTAGATTGGATTCCTGACCTATATATGGTATATAGGGCAAAGTAATCCCTATCTTTTGATACCAGTTTGATTGACCTTGCTTCAAGGTCAAGGTCACAGGAGCTCTTCAAAGTTGGATTGTATACATATTTTGAAGTGACCTTGACCCTGAACTATGGAAGATAACTCTTCCAAACTTCATAAGATTGTAGTACACATGTTATACTTTCATCATGAGACACATTTGGTCACATATCATCAAGGTTAAGGTCACTTTGACCCTTATGAAATGTGACCAAAATGGGGTAGTGAACCACTAAAAGTGACCATATCTCATGGTAGAAAGTGCCAATAAGTACCATTGTGCTTCCTATGTCTTGAATTAACAGCTTTGTGTTGCATGACCTTGGATGACCTTGGGTCAAGGTCACATGTATTTTGGTAGGAAAAATGTGTAAAGCAGTTCTTAGTTTATGATGTCATTGCTAGGTTTAGTTGTTTGACCTTGACCTTGAAGGGCACCTGAAGGTCAAGGTCATGCAAAGATCAAGGTCAAGCATGTGAGTCGTATGGGCTTTGCCCTTCTTGTTATTACTTATACTCAAAGAGTACATTACATGATGAGATGCAGTGAAATACGATGGAGGAGTGAACATTTCTATCCAACGTCGGTTTCTACCTTCTGTAGGACACTGACGTAACGTCAAGACGTCATCGCGCCATTGACGTCAAACTGCTGCATCACACCTGGGCATGGGTAGATTTCCCCTCCTCAGTCTGGCCTCTCTTACCTGTATGTGCATCCATTCCCTGATCCTTGCAGCCCCTTTCTGCTTTGCAGGCGCACTTGTAGTGGGCTCCAGTCCAGTTGAAGCTGCAGTTACTGAGATTCAGTCAGTCCTATTGATGACGTGTCTTCGCCTAACAGTTGCCTGATTTCCCGTCACTTTTCTTCCGGAGATATATATTGAAAAGAGAAGAAATGAGAGGGGGAGGGACCGACACGTGTACTCACTCAGAAATAAGTGTAAAGATCAAATTGTTACACTACCAAAGCTCGCGTCAGCAACTCCAGGAACTGCATCCCTCTATGGTTTTTGAGCCAGACTAAAGCCACGGTCAAACATTCATCCAAGCCGAGGCAGTGTCTATTTTGCTCACAGCATGTACCTTGTAGACGACAGTTTTTTAGCGCCAAATTCGAGGCCTCCCGTTAGCACAACGACATTCCAATGCAGCATAGCCCAAAACGAGCTGGTGCAGATATACAGCTCAGGACATTCCAAAGCACACCATTATCGATAGTGAGCCGGAAGGCAGAAGTCATGCGTCACTATTGTCGTTGAATGGCTTTGTTCCCGAGTATCTATGACGTCATCTGCCTCCCTCTGCCCACAGCAGCTCCGGAGGTCAACGTGAACTACAACAGGGGGCGCTCCAAGTCGTCCAAGTCGCCACACAAGCGGTTGCGTCCCCTGAAACCCTCTGAAATCCAGCGTCAAGCGGGTGCCGTGCTGATGGAGTGCGGGGGCAGCACCAAGACCACCATCACAGACATGGGCTCCCAAGGTAGCTGTTCTGGTAGTCCTTGTTTGGTAGTCCCTGTCTGGTAGTTCCTGTCTGTCAGTCCCTGTCTGGTAGTTCCAGCCTGATAGTCCCAGTCTGGTAGTACCTGTCTGGTAGTCCCAGTCTGGTAGTCCCTGTCTGTCAGTCCCTGTCTGGTAGTCCCTGTCTGGTAGTCCCTGTCTGGTAGTCCCTGTCTGGTAGTCCCTGTCTGGTGGTCCCAGTCTGGTAGTCCCAGTCTGTCAGTCCCTGTCTGTCAGTCCCTGTCTGGTAGTCCCTGTCTGTCAGTCCCTATCTGGTAGTCCCTGTCTGTCAGTCCCTGTCTGGTGGTCCCTGTCTGGTAGTCCCTGTGTGGTAGTCCCTGTCTGGTAGTCCCTGTCTGGTAGTCCCTGTCTGTCAGTCCCTGTCTGTCAGTCCTTGTCTGGTAGTCCCTGTCTGGTAGTCCCTGTCTGTCAGTCCCTGTCTGGTAGTCCCTGTCTGTCAGTCCCTGTCTGTCAGTCCTTGTCTGGTAGTCCCTGTCTGTCAGTCCCTGTCTGTCAGTCCCTGTCTGGTGGTCCCTGTCTGGTAGTCCCTGTCTGTCAGTCCCTGTCTGTCAGTCCCCGCCTGGTAGTCCCTGTCTGTCAGTCCCTGTCTGTCAGTCCCTGTCTGGTAGTCCCTGTCTGTCAGTCCCTGTCTGGTAGTCCCTGTCTGTCAGTCCCTGTCTGTCAGTCCCTGTCTGGTAGTCCTTGTCTGTCAGTCCCTGTCTGGTAGCCCCTGTCTGTCAGTCCCTGTCTGGTAGTCTATGTCTGTCAGTCCCTGTCTCTCAGTCCCAGTCTGGTAGTCCCTGTCTGGTAGTCCCTGTCTGGTTGTCCCTGTCTGTCAGTCCATGTCTGGTAGTCCCTGTCTGTCAGTCCCTGTCTGGTAGTCCTTGTCTGTCAGTCCCTGTCTGGTAGTCTCTGTCTGTCAGTCCCTGTCTGTCAAACCCAGTCTGGTAGTTCCTGTCTGGTAGTCCCTGTCTGGTAGTTCCTGTCTGGTAGTCCCTGTCTTGTAGTCCCTGTCTAGTAGTCCCTGACTGGTAGTCCCTGTATGTCAGTCCCTGTCTGGTGGTCCCTGTCTTGAAGTCCCTGTCGTTCAATCCCTGTCTGGTAGTCCCTGTCTGGTAGTCTCTGTCTGTCAGTCCCTGTCTGGTAGTCCCAGTCTGTCAGTCCCTGTCTGTAGTCCTTGTCTGTCAGTCCCTGTCTGGTAGTCCTTGTCTGTCAGTCCCTGTCTGGTAGTCCCTGTCTGGCAGTTCCTGTCTGGAAGTTCCTGTCTGTCAGTCCCTGTCTGTCAGACCTAGTCTGGTAGTCCCTGTCTGGTAGTCCCTGTCTGGTAGTCCAATTATTAGTCCCTGTCTTGTAGTCCAATTATTAGTCCCTGTCTGTAAGATCCTGTCTGGTAGTCTCTGTCTGTCAGTCCCTGTCTGATAGTCCCTGTCCGATGGTCCTGTCTGGTAGTCCTTGTCTGTCAGTCTCTGTCTGGTAATTCCTGTCTGTCAGTCACTGTGTGGTAGTCCCTGTCTGGTAGTCCCTGTCTGGTAGTCCTTGTCTGTCAGTCCCTGTCTGGTAGTTCCTGTCTGTCAGTCCCTGTCTGATAGTCCCTGTCTGGTGGTCCCTGTCTGGTAGTCCTTGTCTGTCAGTCCCTGTCTGGTAGTTCCAGCCTGGTAGTCCCTGTCTGGTAGTCCCTGTCTGTCAGTCCCTGTCTGGTAGTTCCTGTCTCTCAGTCCCTGTCTGGTAGTCCTTGTCTGTCAGTCCCTGCCTGATAGTCCCTGTCTGGTAGTCCCAGTCTTGTAGTCCCTGTCTGTCAGTCCCAATCTGGTAGTCCCAGTCTGATAGTCCCTGTCTGGTAGTCCCAATCTGGTAGTCCCTGTCTGTCAGTCCCTGTCTGGTGGTCCCTGTCTGGTAGTCCTTGTCTGTCAGTCCCTGTCTGGTAGTCCCTGTCTGGTAGTCCCTGCCTGGTAGTCCCTGCCTGGTAGTTCCTGTCTGGTAGTCCCTGTCTGGTAGTCCTTGTCTGTCAGTCCTTGTTTGTCAGTCCCTGTCTGTCAGTCCCTGTCTGATAGTCCCTGTAAGGTGGTCCCTGTCTGGTTGTCCCTGTCTGGTGGTCCCTGTCTGGTAGTCCCTGTCTGGTAGTCCCTGTCTGTCAATCCCTGTCTGTCAGTCCCTGTCTGGTAGTCCCTGTCTGGTAGTCCCTGTCAGGTAGTCCCTGTCTGTCAGTCCCTGTCTATCAGTCCCTGTCTGTCAGTCCCTGTCTGGTAGTCCTTGTCTGATAGTCCCTGTCTGGTAGTCCCTGTCTGTCAGTCCCTGTCTGTCAGTCCCTGTCTGTCTGTCCCTATCAGGTAGTCCCTGTCTGGTAGTCACTTTCTGGTAGTCTCTGTCTGTCAGTCCCTGTCTGTCAGTCCCTGTCTGTCTGTCCCTATCTGGTAGTCCCTGTCTGGTAGTCCCTGTCTGGTAGTCTTCGTCTGTCAGTCTCTGCCAGGTAGTCCCAGTCTGGTAGTCCCTGTCTGTCAGTCCCTGTCTGTCAGTCCCTGTGTGGTAGTCTCTCTCTGGTAGTCTCTGTCTGTCAGTCCCAGTCTGGTAGTCCCTGTCTGGTAGTCTCTGTCTGGTAGTCCCTTTAAGGTAGTCCCTGTCTGTCAGTCCCAGTCTGGTAGTCCCTGTCTGTCAGTCCCTGTCTGGTAGTCCCTGTCTGGTAGTCCCTGTCTGATATTCCCTGTCTGTCAGTCCCTGTCTGGTAGTCCCTGTCTGTCAGTCCTTGTCTGGTAGTCCCTGTCTGTCAGTCCCTGTCTGGTAGTCCCAGTCTGTCAGTCCCTGTCTGTCAGTCCCTGTCTGGTAGTCCCTGTCTGTCAGTCCCTGTCTGTCAGTCCCTGTCTAGTAGTCCCTGTCTGTCAGTCCCTGTCTGTCAGTCTCTGCCTGGTAGTCCCTGTCTGGTAGTCCCTGTCTGGTAGTCCCTGTCTGGTAGTCCTTGTCTGGTAGTCCCTGTCTGGTAGTCCCTGTCTGTCAGTCCCTGTCTGTCAGTCCCTGTCTGGTAGTCCCTGTCTGTCAGTCCCTGTCTGGTAGTCCCTGTCTGTCAGTCCCTTGGTAGTCCCTCTCTGGTAGTCCCTGTCTGGTAGTCCCTGTCTGTCAGTCCCTGTCTGTCAGTCCCTATCTGGTAGTCCCTGTCTGTCTGTCCCTGTCTGGTAGTCCCTGTCTTGTAGTCCCTGTCTGTCAGACCCTGTCTGTCAGTCCCTGTCTGTCAGTCCCTGTCTGGTAGTCCCTGTCTGTCAGTCCCTGTCTGGTAGTCCCTGTCTGTCAGTCCCTGTCTGAGTGGTCCCTGTCTGTCAGTCCCTGTCTGGTAGTCCTTGTCTGGAAGTCCCTGTCTGTCAGTCCCTCTCTGGTAGTCCCTGTCTGGTAGTCCCTGTCTGGTAGTTCCTGTCTGTCAGTCCCTGTCTGGTTGTCCCTGTCTGTCAGTCCCTGTCTGGTAGTCACTGTCTGTCAGTCCCTGTCTGTCAGTCCCTGTCTGGTTGTCCCTGTCTGTCAGTCCCTGTCTGGTAGTCACTGTCTGTCAGTCCCTATCTGTCAGTCTCTGTCTGGTAGTCCCTGTCTGGTAGTCTCTGTCTGGTAGTCCCTGTCTGGTAGTCCCTGTCTGTCAGTCCCTGTCGGTCAGTCCCTGTCTGGTTGTCCCTGTCTGTCAGTCCCTGTCTGGTAGTCCCTGTCTGTCAGTCCCTGTCTGGTAGTCCCTGTCTGTCAGTCCCTGTCTGGTAGTCCTTGTCTGGTAGTCCCTGTCTGGTAGTCCCTGTCTGTCAGTCCCTGTCTGTAAGGCAGTGTCTTTCAGTCCCTGTCTGGTAGTCCCTGTCTGTCAGTCCCTGTGTGGTAGTCCCTGTCTGGTGTTCCTTGTCTTGTACTCCTTGTCTGTCAGTCCCTGTCTGGTAGTCCCTGTCTGTCAGTCCCAGTCTGGTAGTCCCTGTCTGGTGGTCCTTGTCTGGTAGTTTCTGTCTGTCAGTCCTTGTCTGGTATTTCCTGTCTGTCAGTCCCTGTCTGGTATTTCCTGTCTGTCAGTCCCTGTCTGTCAGTCCCTGTCTGGTAGTCCTTGTCTGCCAGTCCTTGTCTGCCAGTCCCTGTCTGTCAGTCCCTGTCTGTCAGTCCGTGTCTGGTAGTCCTTGTCTGTCAGTCCCTGTCTGTCAGTCCGTGTCTGGTAGTCCTTGTCTGTCAGTCCCTGTCTGCCAGTCCCTGTCTGGTAGTTCCTGTCTGTCAGTCCTTGTCTGGTATTTCCTGTCTGTCAGTCCCTGTCTGGTATTTCCTGTCTGTCAGTCCCTGTCTGTCAGTCCCTGTCTGGTAGTCCTTGTCTGCCAGTCCTTGTCTGCCAGTCCCTGTCTGTCAGTCCCTGTCTGTCAGTCCGTGTCTGGTAGTCCTTGTCTGTCAGTGCCTGTCTGTCAGTCCGTGTCTGGTAGTCCTTGTCTGTCAGTCCCTGTCTGTCAGTCCGTATCTGGTAGTCCTTGTCTGTCAGTCCCTGTCTGCCAGTCCCTGTCTGGTAGTTCCTGTCTGTCAGTCCTTGTCTGGTATTTCCTGTCTGTCAGTCCCTGTCTGGTATTTCCTGTCTGTCAGTCCCTGTCTGTCAGTCCCTGTCTGGAAGTCCTTGTCTGCCAGTCCTTGTCTGCCAGTCCCTGTCTGTCAGTCCCTGTCTGTCAGTCCTTGTCTGGTAGTTCCTGTCTGTCAGTCCTTGTCTGGTATTTCCTGTCTGTCAGTCCCTGTCTGTCAGTCCCTGTCTGGTAGTCCTTGTCTGCCAGTCCTTGTCTGCCAGTCCCTGTCTGGTAGTCCCTGTCTGTCAGTCTTTGTCTGATAGTCCCTGTCTGTCAGTCCTTGTCTGGTAGTTCCTGTCTGTCAGTCCCTGTCTGGTAGTCCCTGTCTATCCGTCCGTGTCTGGTAGTCGTTGTCTGTCAGTCCCTGTCGGTCAGTCCCTGTCTGGTAGTCTCTGTCTGGTAGTCCCTGTCTGGTAGTCCCTGTCTGTCAGTCCCTGTCTGTCAGTCCCTGTCTGTCAGTCCCTGTCTGTCAGTTCCAGTCTGGTAGTCCCTGTCTGGTGGTCCCTGTCTGGTAGTCCCTGTCTGGTAGTCCCTGTCTGTCAGTTCCTGTCTGTCAGTCCCTGTCTGGTGGTCCCTGTCTGGTAGTCCCTGTCTGATAGTCCCTGTCTGTCAGTCCCTGTCTGTCAGTCCCTGTCTGGTAGTCCTTGTCTGTCAGTCCCTGTCTGTCAGTCCCTGTCTGGTGGTCTCTGTCTGGTAGTCCCTGTCTGGTAGTCCCTGTCTGTCAGTCCCTGTCTGTCAGTCCCTGTCTTTCAGTCCTTGTCTGTCAGTCTCTGTCTGGTAGTCCTTGTCTGGTAGTCCCTGTCTGGTAGTCCCTGTCTGGTAGTCCCTGTCTTGTCGTCCCTGTCTGGTAGTCCCTGTCTGTCAGTTCCTGTCTGGAAGTCCCTGTCTGTCAGTTCCTGTCTGTCAGTCCCTGTCTGTCAGTTCCTGTCTGTCAGTCCCTGTCTGTCAGTCCCTGTCTGGTAGTCCCTGTCGGTCAGTCCCTGTCTGATAGTCCCTGTCTGTCAGTCCCTGTCTGTCAGTCCCTGTCTGGTAGTCCCTGTCTGTCAGTCCCTGTCTGTCAGTCCCTGTCTGTCAGTCCCTGTCTGGTAGTCCCTGTCTGGTAGTCCCTGTCTGTCAGTCCCTGTCTGGTAGTCCCTGTCCGTCAGTCCATGTCTGGTAGTCCCAGTCTGGTAGTCCCTGCCTGGTAGTCCCTGTCTGGTAGTCCCTGTCTGTCAGTCCCTATCTTGTAGTCCCTGTCTGGTAGTCCCTGTCTGTCAGTCCCAATCTGGTAGTCCCTGTCTGTCAGTCCCTGTGTGGTAGTCCCTGTCTGGTAGTCCCTGTCTGGTAGTCCCTGTCTGTCAGTCCCTGTCTGGTAGTCCCTGTCTGGTAGTCCCTGTGTGGTAGTCCCTGTCTGCCAGTCCCTGTCTGTCAGTCCCTGTCTGTAAGGCAGTGTCTTTCAGTCCCTGTCTGGTAGTCCCTGTCTGGTAGTCCCTGTCTGGTAGTCCCTGTCTGGTAGTCCCTGTCTGTCAGTCCCTGTCTGGTAGTCTCTGTCTGGTAGTCCCAGTCTGGTAGTCCCAGTCTGGCAGTCCCTGTCTTGTAGTCCCTGTCTGTCAGTCCCTGTCTGGTAGTCCCTGTCTGTCAGTCCCTGTCTGTCAGTCCCTGTCTGCTAGTCCCTGTCAGGTAGTCCCAATCTGTCAGTCCCTGCCTGGTGGTCCCTGTCTCGTTGTCCTTGTCTGGTAGTCCCTGTGTGGTAGTCCCTGTCTGGTAGTCCCTGTCTTGGTAGTCCCTGTCTGGTAGTCCTTGTCTGGTAGTCTTTGTTTGTCAGTCCCTGTCTGTCAGTCCCAGTCTGGTGGTCCCTGTCTGGTAGTCCCTCTCTGGTAGTCCCTGTCTGTCAGTCCCTGTCTTTCAGTCCCTGTCTGGTAGTCCTTGTCTGGTAGTCCCTGTCTGTCAGTCCCTGTCTGGTAGTCCCTGTCTGGTAGTCCCTGTCTTTCAGTTCCTATCTGGTAGTCCCTGTCAGTGAGTTCCTGTCTGTCAGTCCCTGTCTGTCAGTTCCTGTTTGGTGGTCCCTGTCTGTCAGTTCCAGTCTGGTAGTCCCTCTCTATCAGTCCCTGTCTGATAGTTCCTGCCTGTCAGTCCCTGTCTGTCAGTCCCTGTCTGTCAGTCCTAGTCTGGTAGTCCCTGTCTGGTAGTCCCTGTCTGGTTGTCCCTGTCTGTCAGTCCCTGTCTGGTAGTCCTTGTCTGTCAGTCCCTGTCTGGTAGTCCCTGTCTGGTAGTCCTGTCAGTCCCTGTCTGGTAGTCCCTGTCTGGTAGTCCCTGTCTGTCAGTCCCTGTCTGGTAGCCCCTGTCTGGTAGTCCCTGTCTGGTAGTCCCTGTCTGTCAGTCCCTGTCTGGTAGTCTCTGTCTCGTAGTCCTTGTCTGGTAGTCCCTGTCTGGTAGTCCCTGTCTGTCAGTCCCTGTCTGTCAGTCCCTGTCTGGTAGTCCCAATCTGTCAGTCCCTGTCTGTCAGTCCCTGTCTGGTAGTCCCTGTCTGTCAGTCCCTGTCTGTCAGTCCCTGTCTTTCAGTCCCTGTCTGGTAGTCCCTGTCTGGTAGTCCCTGTCTGTCAGTCCCTGTCTGGTAGTCCCTGTCTGGTAGTCCCTGTCTGGTAGTCTCTGTCTGGTAGTCCTTGTCTGTTAGTCCCTGTCTGTCAGTCCCTGTCTGGTAGTCCCTGTCTGTCAGTCCCAGTCTGGTAGTCCTTGTCTGGTAGTCCCTGTCTGGTAGTCCCAATCTGGTAGTCCCTGTCTGTCAGTCCCTGTCTGGTGGTCCTGGTCTGTCAGTCCCTGTCTGTCAGTCCCTGTTTGGTAGTCCCTGTCTGTCAGTCCCTGTCTGTCAGTCCTTGTCTGGTAGTCCCTGTCTGTCAGTCCCTGTCTGGTAGTCCCTGTCTTGGTAGTCCCCGTCTGGTAGTCCCTGTCTGGTAGTCTCTGTCTGGTAGTCCCTGTCATTCAGTCCCTGTCTGATGGTCCCGGTCTGTCAGTCCCTGTCTGTCAGTCCCTGTCTGGTAGTCCCTGTCTGTCAGTCCCAGTCTGGTAGTCCCTGTCTTGTAGTCCCTGTCTGTCAGTCTCTGTCTGGTAGTCCCTGTCTGGTAGTCCCTGTCTGTCAGTCCCTGTCTGTCAGTCCCTGTCTGCTAGTCCCTGTCTGGTAGTCCCAATCTGTCAGTCCCTGTCTGGTGGTCCCTGTCTCGTAGTCCTTGTCTGTCAGTCCTTGTCTGGTAGTCCCTGTCTGTCAGTCCTTGTCTGTCAGTCCTTGTCTGGTAGTCCCTGTCTGGTAGTCCCTGTCTTGGTAGTCCCTGTCGTAGTCCTTGTCTGTCAGTCCTTGTCTGGTAGTCCCTGTCTGGTAGTCCCTGTCTTGGTAGTCCCTGTCGTAGTCCTTGTCTGGTAGTCTTTGTTTGTCAGTCCCTGTCTGTCAGTCCCAGTCTGGTAGTCCCTGTCTTGTACCCCCTGTCTGGTAGTCCCTGTCTGTCAGTCCCTGTCTGGTAGTCCCTGTCTGTCAGTCCCTGTCTGTCAGTCCCCTTCTGGTAGTCCCTGTCTGGTAGTCCCAATCTGTCAGTCCCTGTCTGGTAGTCCCAATCTGTCAGTCCCTTTCTGGTAGTCCCTGTCTGGTAGTCCCTGTCTGATAGTCCCTGTCTGTCAGTCCCTGTCTGTCAGTCTTTGTCTGTCAGTCCCTGTCTGGTAGTCCCTGTCTGTCAGTCCCAATCTGTCAGTCCCTGTCTGTCAGTCCCTGTCTGTCAGTCCCTGTCTGTCAGTCTCTGTCTGCTAGTCCCTTTCTGGTAGTCCCTGTCTGGTATTCCCTGTCTGTCAGTCCCTGTCTGCTAGTCTCTGTCTGGTAGTCCCTGTCTGGTAGTCCCAGTCTGATAGTCCCTGTCTAGTAGTCCCTGTCTAATAGTCCCTGTCTGTCAGTCCCTGTCTGTCAGTCCCTGTCTGTCGGTCCCTGTCTGCTAGTCCCTGTCTGGTGGTCCCTGTCTGGTAGTCCTTGTCTGTCAGTCCCTGTCTATCAGTACCTGTCTGATAGTCCCTGTCTGGTGGTCCCTGTCTGGTAGTCCTTGTCTGGTAGTCCCTGTCTGTCAGTCCCTGTCTGTCAGTCCCTGTCTGTCAGTCCCTGTCTGGTAGTCCCTGTCTGGTAGTTCCTGTCTATAGTCCCTGTCTGGTAGTCCCTGTTTAATGGTCCCTGTCTGGTAGTCCCTGTCTGGTAGTCCCTGTCTGTCAGTCCTTGTCTGTCAGTCCCTGTCTGTCAGTTCCTGTCTGGTAGCCCTTGTCTGTCAGTCCGTGTCTGGTAGTCCTTGTCTGTCAGTCCTTGTCTGTCAGTCCCTGTCTGTCAGTCCGTGTCTGCTGGTCCTTGTCTGTCAGTCCCTGTCTGTCAGTCCCTGTCTGTCAGTCCCTGTCTGGTAGTCCTTGTCTGTCAGTCCCTGTCTGTCAGTCCCTGTCTTTCAGTCCGTGTCTGGTAGTCCTTGTCTGTCAGTCCCTTTCTCGTAGTCCCTGTCTGGTGGTCCCTGTCTGGTAGTCCTTGTCTGTCAGTCCCTGTCTGGTAGTCCTTGTCTGTCAGTCCCTGTCTGGTAGTCCAAGTCTGGTAGTCCTTGTCTGTCAGTCCCTGTCTGATAGTCCCTGTCTGGTAGTCCCTGTCTGGTAGTCCCTGTCTGTCAGTCCCTGTCTATCAGGCAGTGTCTGGTAGTCCTTGGTTGTCAGTCCTTGTCTGGTAGTCCTTGTCTGTCAGTCCCTGTCTGTCAGTCCCTGTCTGTCAGTCCGTGTCTGGTAGTCCTTGTCTGTCATTCCCTGTCTGTCAGTCCCTGTCTGGTGGTCCCTGTCTGGTAGTCTTTGTCTGTTAGTCCCTGTCTGTCAGTCCCTGTCTGTCAGTCCCTGTCTGTCAGTCCCTGTCTGGTAGTCCTTGTCTGTCAGTCCCTGTCTGTCAGTCCCTGTCTGGTGGTCCCTGTCTGGTAGTCCCTGTCTGGTAGTCCCTGTCTGTCAGTTCCTGTCTGTCAGTCCCTGTCTGGTGGTCCCTGTCTGGTAGTCCCTGTCTGATAGTCCCTGTCTGTCAGTCCCTGTCTGTCAGTCCCTGTCTGTCAGTCCTTGTCTGTCAGTCCCTGTCTGTCAGTCCCTGTCTGGTGGTCCCTGTCTGGTAGTCCCTGTCTGGTAGTCCCTGTCTGTCAGTCCCTGTCTATCAGTCCCTGTCTTTCAGTCCTTGTCTGTCAGTCTCTGTCTGGTAGTCCTTGTCTGGTAGTCCCTGTCTGGTAGTCCCTGTCTGGTAGTCCCTGTCTGTCAGTCCCTGTCTGGTAGTCCCTGTCTGTCAGTTCCTGTCTGGAAGTCCCTGTCTGTCAGTTCCTGTCTGTCAGTCCCTGTCTGGTAGTCCCTGTCGGTCAGTCCCTGTCTGATAGTCCCTGTCTGTCAGTCCCTGTCTGTCAGTCCCTGTCTGGTAGTCCCTGTCTGTCAGTCCCTGTCTGTCAGTCCCTGTCTGTCAGTCCCTGTCTGGTAGTCCCTGTCCGTCAGTCCATGTCTGGTAGTCCCAGTCTGGTAGTCCCTGCCTGGTAGTCTCTGTCTGGTAGTCCCTGTCTGTCAGTCCTTGTCTTGTAGTCCCTGTCTGGTAGTCCCTGTCTGTCAGTCCCAGTCTGGTAGTCCCTGTCTGTCAGTCCCTGTCTGGTAGTCCCTGTCTGGTAGTCCCTGTCTGGTAGTCCCTGTCTGTCAGTCCCTGTCTGGTAGTCCCTGTCTGGTAGTCCCTGTGTGGTAGTCCCTGTCTGCTTGTCCCTGTCTGGTAGTCCCTGTCTGTCAGTCCCTGTCTGTCAGTCCCTGTCTGGTAGTCCCTGTCTGGTAGTCCCTGTCTGGTAGTCCCTGTCTGGTAGTCCCTGTCTGTCAGTCCCTGTCTGTCAGTCCCTGTCTGGTAGTCCCTGTCTGGTAGTCCCTGTCTGGTAGTCCCTGTCTGGTAGTCCCTGTCTGTCAGTCCCTGTCTGGTAGTCTCTGTCTGGTAGTCCCAGTCTGGTAGTCCCTGTCTGGGAGTCCCTGTCTGTCAGTCCCTGTCTGGTAGTCCCTGTCTGGTAGTCCCTGTCTGGTAGCCCCTTGTCAGTCCCTGTCTGTCAGTCCCTGTCTGGTAGTCTCAGTCTGGTAGTCCCTGTCTGGTAGTCCCTGTCTGGTAGCCCCTTGTCAGTCCCTGTCTGTCAGTCCCTGTCTGGTAGTCTCAGTCTGGTAGTCCCTGTCTGGTAGTCCTTGTCTGTCAGTCCCTGTCTGTCAGTCCCTGTCTGTCAGTCCCTGTCTGGTAGTCCCAGTCTGGTAGTCCCTGTCTGGTAGTCCCTGTCTGTCAGTCCCTGTCTGTCAGTCCCTGTCTGGTAGTCCCAGTCTGGTTGCCCCTTGTCAGTCCCTGTCTGTCAGTCCCTGTCTGGTAGTCCCAGTCTGGTAGTCCCTGTCTGGTAGCCCCTTGTCAGTCCCTGTCTGTCAGTCACTGTCTGGTAGTCCCAGTCTGGTAGTCCCTGTCTGGTAGCCCCTTGTCAGTCCCTGTCTGTCAGTCCCTGTCTGGTAGTCCCAGTCTGGTAGTCCCTGTCTGGTAGTCCTTGTCTGTCAGTCCCTGTCTGTCAGTCCCTGTCTGTCAGTCCCTGTCTGTCAGTCCCTGTCTGGTAGTCCCTGTCTGGTAGTCCCTGTCTGTCAGTCCC
>JAWQFJ010010623.1:0-12305 GCA_034096865.1 Theodoxus fluviatilis
AATTTAAAACGCGACAAACACACACAAAACACACCAACAAACACAAACATACACAAACACCCACACACGAGCACACAATATATATTGCATCTTACAAAGTGGCATCCACACACCTACTAAGACACAATTACACTCAGGCACTAACAACACACACACAATCTTTCAAAAAAACAAGCCACACCAGTTTGATCACTACAACTTCTTCAGACAGGAAACACAGGGGGGGAGACAGACGAGGGAGGGGTGTAGTGGTAGTGGGGGGGGTACCTACCCACTGGTTGAGGGGGGAGAACTTTCCTGTGAGGCTCTTGAGTGCTTCCTGAGCCATGACCCCCCCTAGGGCAGCACAGAGAGGGGCCAGTCGCCCCCCCGCTGTGTAGGCCATTTTCTCCACTAGCCCTGTGTCCACTTCCACCTGCAAGACACCACACACAGAGACTGCAGGAAAAAAGAAGGAAATAAATGAGTGAAAGAATGAGTAAAAGAGTGAATATGGATAAATAAAAAAGCAAACAAAAAACCGCATGAACAAACAAATGAACAAATCATGAACAAATGATTTGTGTGTGTGGATGATGTGACAACTAACAGTCACACTCCTCCTGCAGTGTGCAAGCAATGCACATGCTTTGCTGCAACAATTCAACATTGGCAGAACCTGCACTTGTAGGTAAAATGCATATTTGTTTAGATTAACATTTTTAAAACTCAAAAGAATGCCACAAAAAACAACTGGAGTGCAAGGAGGAAAGGCTACAGGTGGGAAGGTGGTCTGCGTGAACCAGTTTCACCATGATCTGTATTGCAGTGCAGATATTGTAACATCACCATCATGATACATCATATTTCAGGCCTAAACAGTTTCTGATAAAATGGACAATTAACTTTTTTAAATTTTTAAACTGAGGTGTCCACTGACACATGAACAAACTTGCCAAACATCAATATGAAGACTCAAATTCATAAGAGTTTAGCCCTTCACAGACCCATCCCATAATCTTTCCACCAAAACCCACGCATCATTGACTGGATGACTAAATGTATAGACTGTGTATTGTATGTTTATTTTGTATATGTATGTATATATGTTACGCGCTTAGAACCTCGGGAAAGGCGCTTTATAAATACAATAAATTATTATTATTATTATTATTATCAGACAAGTGTTTGTTACTTCCCAGTTATCAATATATCAATAAGCTATAAGCACTGCTAGAAAGCAAACATTTCAGGTTGTACTTGGGTTGCACTGGCATATCTTGCATTTTAAGACGGTACAGATTTTTTACCTCTTTTATTTTTTAGGTGGTAATTCTACTTGTCTGATACAATGTGCCATTCATGTAGCCAAATGTGACATCAGGTCTGCAGGTCATCCAAGGAGGTTGTGTATACATTTGTTTTCAGGATGTTAGAATACACCCAGTTCATCCCTATGTCACAACATGGTTCCTCCATCCAGTCACACCTTACCTGTGGCTGCAGATCCTGAGCTACCTCCTTGGCCAGGGTCACCATCTGTGATGCATCACTGGCACACCTGTCAATACCATCATCAAAGTAGAAACAATGTCACCTGAACACAGATGTTGCTGGCACACCTGTCAACATTATCCTTATCATAGAAAGTCACCGTATCACAGATTCTCTACCGGCACAACCTGTCAATACATCAGGGGTGTTTTGCTTACGCTCAGAATCTTGCAAGATCCTGCGAGGAATAGGCTGATGTCAATATGATGAAAGCAGATATAAAGGCAGTCAAATGTTTGACACATGTTGACACCAGCCTAATATTTGCCAACAAGGAAGGCTAAACAATGCGTCCCAGTGCTAGAGGAAACACTCACATCAGGTGTTGCTGGCACACCTGTCACTCACATCAGGTGTTGCTGGCACACCTGTCACACTCACGTCAGGTGTTGCTGGCACACCTGTCACACTCACATCAGGTGTTGCTGGCACACCTGTCACACTCACATCAGGTGTTGCTGGCACACCTGTCTACACCATAGTAACAGTACAAACACTGTCAGCTAACAGGTGTACTTCTAGTCAGTGTAAGAGTGAAAATTTACACAGGTGTTGCTGGCACACCTGTTACACAACATCCTTGCACACTTGCCTTCTCATGGCCTGCCACTGTGGATGCAACTTCCTACACCTGGTGTATCATTGGCATTCTTGTCATTCCAGCATCATAGTGCCTAAGGGAGAAGTTATTTTTTCCCTGCGGCACCCCTGTTACAACAACAAACAAATAGCAGCAAAGTAACCCTTAGCATCAATATAAATGCAGACACCCATCATCTTCACAGAGACGCATCACTAACACTTTCCTCAACACAGCATGGCAATTACTGTCATCTTTACTATGTCATCCAAGACCCTTTTTATCACAATGACCAATGTTGCACTGTCATATCACACCCAGACTAGACAGACACCTACCAGGGTTGAGGGAGTCGACCGTTGGCTGTCTGGAATCTGTGCAGAGCCAAAAAGCCAGCATGCAGTGTGGCAGGGGCCTGTGTGTAGAAAAGTTTCCAATACAAAAACACTTCTAAGAACACAGTTACAGTGTGAACAGGCAAAGGGTTGAGAACAATTTGGACACACACACACACACACACACACACACACACACACACACACACACACACACACACACAGTATGCGTTTGAACAAGTGCATCCATGCAAATACCCTTCTACATATTCACTTCACTCACCAATGCACACAAGCTAACCCAAACATCTTCACCCACTAACACCCTAACACAGACACTCATATCATTTCTCTCTGTGTCCCCTTCCCTACACCTCCCCCCCCCCCTCTCTCTCACACACATGTACTCACAGACACACATGAACACACACAAAAGACACACACACACATACAAGCGCACACACACACACACACATACAAGTGCACACACACACACACACACACACACACACACACACAACACACACACCTGCATCTTGCTGAAGTCAGGAGTCACCATTGTTGGGGATTTCAGCTGCTGCTCCAGTGTAGCCTTGGAAAAGAAGAGCAATCACCATGAAGCAAAGTCCTCACCCCTACACTGCCGAAAGGCAGGCACAGATGATATGAGTCATCCATGACAGATTGCAGTGGTCATCTACTCACATGAAATACTGTTGAAAATGAAATGAAGTGCTGGGGTCGGATCCAGTAAAGTGGGTCAAAAGAAAGGGCGGTGGGTGACAGCTAGTCTGACTTTTGTATTCTTTCTGAAGGAGTTGTGTGGCCCAGAGATGGGCCATTTTGTAGATGGAGCTTTTGTCCGTCTTGATGGTAAGCATTCAATTTGGTGAGCATTCATTTCAGCTTGCTGTTGAGCATTTGTTCTCTCGAGATGATTATCTGAAGTTGGCCTGAAGAAGGAGAATTCAACTCCCAGAACTTGCCACCAAGATAACTATCTAGAGAGAACAAACACTTGCCTTCAAGCCAAAACAAATGTTTGCCAAAGCTAGAGCTCGCCATCAAAACAGGAAAAACACTTGATCTACAAAAGTCTCTTCTCAGGGCCACGCAACTCTTTAAGAAATAATACAAAAGTTGGGCTATTTGTCAATACTGTCCTCCTGTTGACCTTGATATAAAAATTAATATGGTTTAGATGAAATATATCTTCACGGGCTTTAGTATTCCATGACAAGTCATTTCCTCTAACTCTCTTATCAAAATACATGTGCTCAACAAATACACCGCACACACACTTGCAAAAGCATGATGCACCCTACTAAGTTTGCACCAACCACAAGCATATTATACAAGTACACTAAAAAGTAACTGCTATAACATTTCTAGTCCCTTACAAAAGCTAGAAGCAGAGATGTAGCATTTATCAACAACAATCTTTGAACAGATGTATGTGTCTTTGATTGGTTTCTACAATGCCAATAGCAAATGCCCATGACAGGAGACAGGGACTGGAACGGAGACACTTACAAAAGCCACTGTGGAGGGAAGTTTCACTTGAGAGACAATGCCACCATTATCGTAGGGGGGCAGTCCTGGAGGCAAGTTGATCTTGAAGCTGTCTGGTGTCACCTCTGCAGAACACAGACGCTCAAGTCACAGAGGCACAGAAATAAGCAATGCTATTGATTTTTTTTCTCTCTTTTTTCTCTCAATGCTATTGATGATGATGATGATGAGGATGATGATGATGATGATGATGATGATTATGATGATGATGACAATGGTGATGATGATAGTGATGATGAAAACAATCACAACAATGACAAAGGCAATCATAAAGTTTAATAATTATGATGATACAACATTTAATTTCAGCAGTTGTATCTGATCTAAACATAGAAACATCTGTTGCCTGAAACAGTAGCTTCAGGTTAATTCAACAATCATTGTCTGGTGCCCAGTGTGAATATCACTAATAAACAACAAATCCTTAGGACCAACACAGTTGAGCTAAAATTTTAAGTTTATGTTGAAAACATTGCAAAGAACATAATTGATTCAGTGGTTTGAGCTCTGGATGCAAATCAAAGTGTCAATGGTTTGGTCCCCAGAAGGAATTCCAATTTTTTCTGTCATTTCACTCTATGCTCTGCAGCGCTCTGGCTCTCTTAGGGCATCCTTCCCATGTTTACCAGACACTGACATATCAGGGTTACTGCTGGGCAGGCAGCTTTCCTGCAGTGGCTTGAGGAGGCTAAACACAAAACATGTCATGTCTCTAGTACTACCATCTGCTCCCACTTGCCACAGAGGCGAGTTCCTCATGCTGTTACTAAGACCTAATAATGCTACTATAGATAATGATCTCGAAGAGTACAAGTAAAGACTACGGGTGCTGCTTACTGACCGAGAATAGAGAACCGCTGGCCGTTAATCTCCGTGGGTCCATTCACTTCCTTGAAGGTGATAGCGTCCCCCGTCTGTAGTCCGTGTCTCTTTCCATCCATGCATGTTACTACTGCTGGAACACTCTGTTGAGGAGACATCCATAGCCAAAATATTTTGACAGAACAAACATCCACAAACATCGCCAAGGCTGGAAGGCTCTCAAACAAAGCATCTACATGCTGTGCCATCTTGGAATGCTGAAACAATGACCCCGCTGACTTTTCCTTGGGTATGGTCACATATTGGCATTCTGAGAATAATTTAACGCACAAATCCATACAAATATCTGTATCAACTCTTAAGATCCTGTACCGCCCATTACTGTCCACCCTGCTCAATCCTGTACTGCCCATTACCGCCCACCCTGCTCAATCCTGTACTGCCCATTACTGCCCACCCTGCTCAATCCTGTACTGCCCATTACCGCCCACCCTGCTCAATCCTGTACTGCCCATTACCACCCACCCCACATGGCTGTTACTTGACTGATTTTTCTCTACAAATTGAATAATCCTTACAGGACTGGGGAATGAAATGCACGAATGACTCAAAAGACCTTAAGAGTTTTTAAAAATAAGTGAAAGAGACATTCATACATCTGACAGCAGCTGCAACTTTGTGAAACAGAGATTCAAATACTAATAAGTGAAATGTTCCCTGATGTACTGACTGTAATTGAGGCATTTGTACCACAAACATCAGGACATCTACAATAATATGTGAAACAAATACCAAGCAAGTCACAACAGCTGGAATACTCTCAAACATCCATACACATCATCAAAATGAAAAGCAGTGTGCAAGCACTTCTGAAAAGAACATCATGCATGCAGCCTCTTGATAGCATCATTTCTAGTCCTTCTCTCTAACTCCGAATTCTTGCAGCCAAATGCATCATTCTCCCCTTGCTTTCCTGAAGTAAAGGCCTGTAAAGCCTGGGATTCCTTGCTTAAATCCTAGTAATCAGGGAGGACAGTTATGGCTGTCCTAATGCTATGGGCAGATGGATTGCTAGGATGGGAAAGTAAATTTTATTACGTTGCCCTGGGGAATAAATTGTAAAGTTTGTATAAACTGTGTCAAAAGTGACATTTTCAGTGCAAAAGATGACGGTGACAATACATTATTATGAAGCCATAAACCTCAACTTGGCTCAAGCATTAGATTTACTGATATGACATTCCTACCCTGAGAAACACAACAGAAAAATATACAGACATCAAGAAACACATCTTATCAATTAAATACTGAAAGTTCCCATAGTTTTGGTGTTCACACCACCTGGGCCAGTGGGAAATATAGAGCCATTACATCCCAGGACATTTTATTTCCATACAGTCCTCAGTTTGAGCAGTAGATCAAAACACATACATTTACAATTGGTGTAAAGCTTGTGGTCATATGAGAGAAAATGCCGAAGCTACAAAAAGAAAAGACTAGCATGAGACAACTTGAAACACTCTTATAGAGTTAAGGTGCTATTAAGAAAGAATCAAGATTTCTCCTCTCCCAAGGTTTGAACCACGGCACTGCGCCTCGCACATAATCAAACGCCTAAGCTTGCTCGCCTACATCCGCCTGTCAAAAGACAGGTTCTCAACAGGCGAGTAGAGGTTGAGGAGCCGACTAAGCACTCATGCAGGAGGGGAGACTACTGGATATGAGACTGCCAGGATCTGGTGATCTACGATGTAAACATGATGGAAGGTTGAGGAGCTGACTAAGCACTCATGCAGGAGGGGAGACTACTGAATATGAGACTCCAGGATCTGGTGATCTACAATGTAAACACGATGGAAGGTTGAGGAGCCGACTAAGCACTCATGCAGGAGGGGAGACTACTGGATATGAGACTGCCAGGATCTGGTGATCTACAATGTAAACATGATGGAAGGTTGAGGACGCTCCTTTTCGATAAGATAATTCAGCTCATAAGATACATCCCTTCAAAATCAAAGAAAACACAAATGATACATGAGGTCCAAGAAAACTTACATCGGAAATGTTGCTGATGAAAATTTCTTTAGGGTCTTCACCATCCACATCCAACACTTCAAACCTGTCTCCAAAGTCACAGAATCCCACAGCAAAAACTCCATACACATCTGCCACAATGAACTGAAACAGAAAGCAAAATAATAATCTTAATATTCATTTATTTATTAATTTATTTCTTTATTCATTTATTAAACTTTCTTTCTGCAGTATGAGGAATCTGTGTGTTATCAGATGAGAAAAAGCACATAGTTTATCTAACAGTCTTCCCTCAGTTTTGGGTGGTGGTTGTTGCTGTCATTCCATTTTGTTTGAAATTCACATTATCTACACATGCAATGAACAACTGAGGGGGAAAACATATAAGAAAGGGCAGCAACATTTATTAATTATTGCTACACATGAGAAGTTAATGCAGTGGACATGCATCATCTGTTTGACATAATGTTTTGCTGTAGGAGATGAAGCATCCGACTAGTCAGCTAATAATTATTTTCTCTTTAACTTTATTTTCAAATGACACAGCAAGTCTTGAAACAACAAAAAAGAACTTCACACCCCAATCTCCTATCCCCTAAAAGCCAGAAGGAAAGAATAAAAGACAAAAGCAAAGAATAAAAGAAAAATTAACAAGAAGGGCAAAGCCCATACGACTCACATGCTTGACCTTGACCTTTATATGACCTTGACCTTCAGGTGACCTTCAAGGTCAAGGTCAAACAACTAAACCTACCAATGACATCATACACGAAGAAATGCTTTACACATTTTCCCTACCAAAATACATGTGACCTTGACCCAAGGTCAAGGTCATCCAAGGTCATGCAACACAAAGCTGTTAATTCAAGACATAGGAAGCACAATGGTACTTATTGGCACTTTCTACCATGAGATATAGTCACTTTTAGTGGTTCACTACCCCATTTTGGTCACATTTCATAAGGGTCAAAGTGACCTTGACCTTGATGATATGTGAACAAATGTGTCTCATGATGAAAGTATAACATGTGCCCCACATAATTATTAAGTTTGAAACAGTTATCTTCCATAGTTCAGGGTCAAGGTCACTTCAAAATATGTATACAATCCAACTTTGAAGAGCTCCTGTGACCTTGACCTTGAAGCAAGGTCAACCAAACTGGTATCAAAAGATAGGGCTTGCTTTGACCTATATACCACTTGTAGCTAAGGTCGCCATTCTCAATAACGTGGGAGAAAATTGGGAAAATGTGAAAAATGACTGTTTTTGAGACCACATTTATGGCTCCTGTGACCTTGACCTTGAAGCAAGGTCAAGTCACTATGTATGTTTTTTGAGGTCTTGTCATCATACACCATCATGCCACATTTGGTGTTGATAGACTTAATAGTCTCCGAGAAAAATCCAACGTTTAAGTTTTTTACGCCCGGACGGCCGCCCGGACAGACGGACGGACGCCCGGACGGACGGACGGACGCCCGGACGGACGGACGGACGACACGGCTCAGTACATAGACTCACTTTTGCTTCGCATGTGAGTCAAAAACAGAAATGTGAAAGAAAAAGAAGAAAGAAAGAAAAAAAAAACAGAAAAAGACAGGAAATTCCAAAAAAGGAAGATGCTCAAAACGCAATATGTAAAGTGTTATTTTCCATCAATGCTAACACTTGTACATTCTGAGCCTACATTATGGGTCATGCATCCATACACAGGTCTGCATGACTAGGTGTTCCCATCCTGCAAGCATGTTGTACAGGTGTAGGAACGGGGAGTGCCTATCTGCACACAAGCAAGTGCACCTACACTGATGGGTGGAGACTGGCTGCGGCAGAACTTGTTGATGGAGATCTGCAGCTCCAGGGGGCATTCTGTGAGAAGCACGCACTGTAGAAGGAAGAATGAATGAACGAATGAACGAATGTATGAATGAATGAATGAATGAATGAGTGAATGAGGTTTAACAGCCTATCACTAGTATCAGTATCAGCCTTTGTAGGCTATGAAAGGTTATCAGCTACAAAATAAACAAAATCTGGATAGACTAATAGCAAGTCAAGTTTCCATTTTCTCAGTTATTTGCCTTCAATGAGTCCCATAGGGAGACATGGCCGGTCCATTCCTACCCCATAGTCACAGGAACACATTGCAGCAGTGAAAGCAGAAGTGCTGTCAGCCCAATACATGACATTAATTAATGTGCATAAAGTGGTGGCAGTCACCGATGGTTAAACTTAAAGCAAATATCACAATTGAAGAAAGAATGTGCATATGTATCTTTAATAATGTGCTGTTTGTTCTGAAAGGAAGCTCTAACTTTGCGCTCACTAATACTCTTTACTGCAAACTGAATAGTACTTAGAAACCAAATATCAGAATGAAACCTAAGCAAGGCAAAGGAAAGAATAACAATTCTCTTTTTTCTGTTAAAAAATAATAATTTGCTTGTGAAATTACAAAGGCTGCAAAGTGTTACTGTAAACTGAAATACCTGATTGACATGTTCTTTTTTATCCTAGACTCTCTCTCCCTCTCTCTCTCTCTCTCCCTCTCTCTCTCTCACACACACACACACACACACACACACACACACACACACACACATACGTATCAACACAAAGCATGCACATACACACATGTATACACTCACCTGAAACTGCTTGAGGTAGCTGAGGTCTGATGTTGGGGTGAGTTCTGGGGACAGAGTCTGTACTGTGACATAAGGATTCAGCTCAGCTAATCTGGCAACACTGGCTTCTGCCCTGAAATACAGGAACAACAATCACATACATTAGATCAGATACATGATTAGTCTCAAAGGACTATTACACATAAAAAGCTATTTAAGGCCTGTGGAGAATTAGAACATTAAATGTCAAATACTGAATGGAAATATGTTTATAGTTGTTTTCTTTAAATGCTTCTATGAAACCTTGATAACAAATATCAGGTATACAAATATGCTGCTCGTGTGGTGATACTTGCTGGTCACTGGCAGTTATCAGGGTTTTTGTGTGTCTGTATTTGTTTCCCTGTTAATGGTCAGAGGCTAAAGCTGTGTGATATGACTGCACTTGTTTTCCTGATAATACTACTGCTGATCACCCTGGTCTCAGCGAGCCCAGCACAGTCTGTACCTTCATTGAACGTTCTGATGCTCTACACCTGCTAGAGAGAGGCTGCCTCACTAAATAAATTCACAAAGACGGCAATACAAATAATTGGAACACCTGTAGAAACTTTCAGCCAGATCCACCAACTTTGGAGTGAGAAAGATGACAGGTATCATCATGAGAAATGCAGATCACCTCCTCCACACAGAATTCCACTCCACACTCATACTTTGATCTCGTCCTCCAAAAACACAGACAACATGGATCTTTTATACCAGTCGCTATAAGTGCTTTACACACCATGGCGATGCAATCACTTACCTTTGCTCATTTTATTTAACCCCCTGGTTTGTAACTTTCTGTCTTGCATTGCAAAGTTGCTGTTGTACACACCCATTTACCCGCTACCAGTGAAACACAACTTCCGTATTTTGGATGAATAACATACATGTTAACTGCTCTGAACATGTCTGGGTTCTTTGAAAAACTCTCATGAAAAGCGACACAACCTTCTAGGAACAAGCAAATCCAAGCACCAACCAGAACCCAGCTCCATGCTCATGTTTCAGTAATTAGGAAATACTTGTACATCACCCTCATAATACAGTAA
The DNA here is from genome assembly GCA_034096865.1 of Theodoxus fluviatilis. NCBI lineage: Eukaryota > Metazoa > Mollusca > Gastropoda > Cycloneritida > Neritidae > Theodoxus > Theodoxus fluviatilis. The sequence goes on from JAWQFJ010010623.1 coordinate 10,599, forward strand.
CATGGTCATGTTAGCAAATGAAACTTTTATTACATATGGTAATCTTCTGTGCAGTTTCATGGGTCAAGTCAGTGTGTGCATTTCTGTCAAAAATAGTATGTGCCATCATCAGTTGCAAAGCAAGTGTATGGTGGTTCTGAATAGAAAAAAACCCACATAGCCTCATCCATATGATACAATTAAGTGGCTGATGTCTTGTTTCACCAAAACCATAAGTACCATTCTTTCTCCTTTATGTTTGCTGAGCTGAACTGAATGCACAGAACACTGGCTAGTCTGACAGAAAATGTCCATTGATTATTAACACACACAGACACACACTTTTTAAAAAATACACTGCAACAACATTATTTTCAGATGTTTTTCAGATATCAAGGAACATTAATATGGCAGCAGTAGCATTTAGTTTTGGCACTGAACACTGCAGGAGCAAACCAGGCAAGAAAGCCCATCCTATAATGACGGTTATGGATGGCAGTGGGGGGGGGGGGGGGGGGGGGGGGGGGGGCCTACATGAGTTGGACAGGGGGCTAGAGCACTGGAAAAGAAAAGCTAAAGAGACCCAAAGGAGCTAGAAAAAGAAGTAGAGAGAAAGAGAGTCTGGGCAGAGAGATGCCTGGGGGACATAGGAGGTGACAAAGGGGGGTGGGTGGGGTTGCAGGGCAGGAGTACAGGTCTGGGGGTGTCAGATCAATACAACAAGGTTCTCCAGACTGCCTGTCTGTGTCACTGTGACACGCAGACTGCCAGGGAAGGCAATGCCATGAAAGGGCAAACAAGCCTGACTGAGGGGGCCAGTGGGGGAGGGAAACAGAGAGAGAGAGAGAGAGAGAGAGAGAGAGAGAGAGAGAGAGAGAGAGAGAGAGAGAGAGAGAGAGAGAGATACAGAGTGAGTGAGAGAGCTACAGAGTGAGTGAGCGAGATACAGAGTGAGAGAGATACAGAGTGAGTGAGAGAGATACAGAGAGAGAGAGAGAGGAGAGAGAGAGAGAGAGAGAGAGACAGAGAGAGAGAGAGACAGAGACAGAGACAGAGAGACAGGGACAAGTATACATACACATACACACAGGCACATACATCAAACACACAAAAGACAAAGAAACACTTAAACACACACACATGTACTAACACACATGTACAGAGATACTATCATAAAAAGATAAGACTAGCAGCCTGTTTCTAATGCTAGAAATGAAGGAAGAAAGGAGTGGAGGAAGGAAAGAAAGAAAGAGGATCGGATTACAGAAAGAGAAATAGAAAGAAACAAGTTACCTGTTCCTCCTACTGAGCACATCTTCCTGGCGGAGGAAGAACTGACAGCCAAGGTCTCCCACACTGCTTGCCCTCCAGTCCTGCACTGTCAGGCTCTGTCAACAGCAATACAGACAACAGTGACAATGTCAGCAGTGACACCAACAATGATGATGATGATGATGATGATGATAGTGGCAATGGTGGTCATAATGGTGGTGGCGGTGGTGAATGTGGTAGTGACAGTAGTGTTGGTAATGATGGTGGTGGTGGTGGTGGTGGTGGTGACAACTATGACAATGATGATGAAAGCAAGGATGGCTTTTCTCATTTTCTTCATATTTTATTTGTAAACACTGCTAAATTTGGAGCTGTTTGACGAGGAATGTGTCTGCCTATAATCTGTCAGCATGTCTGTGTCTGCCTGCCTGTCTGTCCACCACATCCATTTGTTGA
>JAWQFJ010010624.1:0-18547 GCA_034096865.1 Theodoxus fluviatilis
AGAAAGAAGCAGTCAGGGAAATGGCTAGCCTATGTGATCAAGACTGCAAAAGAGCCTCAGCAAACCAGGAAGTCATTCGGAGAGACATTATAACTCTGAATGCACACATTGTTGGCCTAGCTGCGGATGTAGAGAACATCTCACGGATGAGTGAGCAGCAAGCAGACGAGAATGAGGGGACAGCAAGACGCAACAACATTAAGATGTTTGGCGTCTACGAAAGTGATCACGAGACGTACTGGAACTGCCTCCAATCTGTCCTCTCCGTGTTCCGTGAGACAGTGCCAGATGTCCCTTGGTCGGAAAAGGACATTGTTATGGTGCAGAGGTTGGGGTCTTGGAGACAGGGCAATACAAGACAACCGCGTCCCATCATTGTTGAGATGACCACACTATATGACAAGCTGACTCTCCTGAGATGTGGCAGAAACCCCATGAGAAGCAGGGGGATCAGGATTGCCAGCGAATTAACCAGTAGACAGAACAAAATTCTCAACGATTTGCACGACCAAGGACACCAGGCATATTTCCGAAATAACAAGTTGTGGTTTCGGGAAACCAGGTCTCGTCAGCAACCACGCAACCATCCACACTCCTCCAAGGCACAGAAGAGAGGTAGGCAAAAAAGAGTGGGACAAGGCGGTCCTCGGTACGCTACAAAACAGCACCAAGATCTCCCAGGGGAGTTTCGGAGGCCTTCTCAAACCAGTTCTAGACCACAAACTGTAAACGGCGGACATTGTGTGCAGGAACACTGTGGAACTTCGATCTACCCAGGTGACGGTGTGTATGGATATTGGGGTAAAGCAGGTGCAGACACTGAACCCCCCTCAAACACAGAAACTAACCTTCACCGGGGTGGCCCATCGACCCCCCCAGTGATTACAGGTACTTCACACAGTGTCGACTGGCGCCACCAGGAATGCCAGAGAGAACCCCCACGCAAGACGCTTGACAAAGGGGCCCTTGCATGGGAGAGACTCAAGGCAGCACTGTCTTCTGAGGTCATAACGACGAACGGGAAAAGTGAAGAAATGTTTCCATGGATCCAGTCTCAAAGAGGACCGGCACCGGAGGAAATGGAAGATGACCAGTGTCAGGACTCTACAACGAAGTCATTGTCAAGTGAGGGCAGTCTGGCGGATGACACGGAAGCAGCAGCTGACGTGCCATGCCAGACAGGTGCTCATGATGAGCTAACAGCCGCTGGCACTGCTCGGGAACTCGAAGCTGAAGACTGTCATAACCAGCTTGTTCGAGTTTCAGTATCCCGGAATACAACCCAGAAGTCCCTCCATGAGTGGCTGACCAGAACCTCTGAAGCGGCTGCGCTGGAGACCACGGCAGTAGGAGATGAACCTTCAGACGTAACCCAGACGGAAAGCGGCACAGATGGTCGTCAAGCCTCTCCAAGCACTTCAACGTCCCAGTGGCACGGAAGGCTACGCAGCACAACCGTGTCGTCACAGGAAACGGATCGTGTTGACACGCGGCTCTGACGACAAGGCCTCGACCCATTGCAAGGATCGCCGTGTAGAGACAAATGGAAAGATGCTGCTAAATTTTCCGTGAAGATAGTATGTTGGAACGTAGAAGGGCTGTCTTCCAGACTGTCGGAGACGGAATTCTTAGCATATACCCGTCGCTTCGATGTTTGTTGCTTCACTGAAACTTTTTCTTCGCCAGAGTTCGACTTCAGTGTGTACTTTGGTGACTATATGGTCTCGCACTCCCCAGGGATAAAACTGTCTTCTCATGGTAGAAGATCGGGTGGAGTGATGATGCTGGTGAAACAATCACTGGCCGTCTACACAACGAGCCTAGAAACAAAATGGGATACGATACTGGCTCTGAGAATACGCTCCCCTCTTTTGGAAGACACCATTCTGCTGTGTATTTATGTCCCTCCCGTCGATTCTCCTTATTATAAGGACAAAAACATATCATCATGTATCATCCCTCTGGAGGATCTTATAATGACATTTCAGGAAAGATATCCTCAGTCAGCTATTGTGATATGTGGCGATATGAATGCGAGGATTGGATCATGGGATCTACACACCGAGGAGAGTGAGGATGATGAAGACACTGGTGCTTTTTCTTGGTCGACTTGTGTTTGCACAAATTTCAGGTCCCCTAGAATGTCCAAAGACCATAACGAGAATATGTTTGGGACGATGTTGAAAAACCTGTGTAAGGTGCATCATGCTACGGTACTAAATGGGTGTACGGATGGGGACAGATCTGGTCGGTACACGTTCATATCCCCACATGGAGATAGCGTCATCGACTATTGTTTAGTGATCGCCCGCAACCTCCCTTATACTATAGATATGCACGTTGGTAATCGAATAGAATCCCATCATATGCCCATGGAAATTGTACTAGGTCCCCCACAGACTAAAGTGATTTCGGAAATATCAAGCAAAACCTATGTAAAACTTTGCTGGGACAGTAGTAAGGCGGATGAAATTAGAGAGCGAATGGAGTCACCAGTATTCAAGGAACAGTTAGCAAAAGCCTCAGCCACAATTGATTGTTCAATAGATGCTGCAGTGATGCAGTTCACGGATATTCTAACCCAGAGTGCTGAGTGCCTAAAAAGAGAAGTCAGGGTTAATTACAGCTTTACACCCAAACCAAGATCTCCTTGGTTTGACAAAGAGTGTTTAGACGCTAGAATTCTAGCTGTGAGAGCTTTGACAATTTTTCGGAAAAACGAAACAATAGAATCTAAACAACAGTACTTACTTTTGAGACGACAGTACAAAAACTTGATAAAAGAAAAAAAGCGTAGTCACTTCGTGGAGGTGCGAAATACGCTAATGAACAGTTTACAAAATCCTCGTGTGTTCTGGTCCACTGTCAAGAGCTCGACAAGATGTCCGAGCCCTCAACCAAACATAAGTTTGGAAACATGGAAATCCTATTTTGAAACCATGTTTCTATGTAATGATAGCTGTCAAGGTAAGGAATTAGAAGGAGAGGCAGTATATCATGAAATTCTAGATGCTGAAATCAGTGCGGATGAAGTTCGGCATGCCATAAATAGATTAAAATCAACGAAAGCCCCAGGTCTAGACGGATTACCGGGTGGATGTTGTAAGATAGCTGGCGAAAAAATTGTCCCATTTCTCACAAAATTGTTTAACTCGATATACACTTCTCATCATTTTCCAGAACCCTGGACATGTTCAATAATCCTTCCACTTCACAAGAAAGGAGACATTCTAAACACAGAAAACTATAGAGGGATCTCACTACTGTGTGCAATGAGTAAGATTTTTACCATTATACTTGCAAAGCGATTGCATTTGTGGGTGGAGATGGAAAAGAAGATTTGTCCTGAACAGGCTGGGTTTCGATCACAACACTCAACCATCGACCATATCTTTACTCTGTATTCAATGATCTTGAAACACGTATATGGAGACAGACGCGGAAAACTGTACGTCGCCTTTGTTGATTACAGAAAAGCGTTTGATTCCGTTAACCGTAGTCCAGCTCTGGGAAGTCCTTAAAGGTGCACATATTTCGTCCAAATTTTTGAGGATGTTAAAGGCCATGTATTCCAAAGTACAGGCTTGCGTTCGTTGGGGACAGGAGTTCTCCGGTTTCTTCGATTGTCCCTCTGGTGTAAAACAAGGGGCAATTGAGAGTCCTCAAATTTTCTCTCTCTATATTAATGTAGTTGCTGATTATATACGTAGAAAAGGCAGACATGGGGTACAGATGGTACCGGGCATGATGGAAGTGTTCCTGCTACTTTTTGCTGACGATGTTGTTCTCTTATCGACTTCACCCTCTGGTCTCCAAACTCAGATTGATAGTCTTTGGCATGTGTCAGAACGATTAGACTTGAAGGTCAATACTGACAAGACGAAAATCATGGTGTTTAGAAAAGGAGGACATCTTGCTTCAGGGGAAAAATGGTTTCTTGACGGGTCTAGATTGGAGGTAGTTAATCAATATAAGTATCTAGGATTCATGTTTACAACAAGGCTATCCCTCTCTGCTACCATTAATGACCTGGCCATTAGAGGTAAACAAATAGGAGTGCAGGTATTAAGGGTGCTATGGAGACTGCGTTGCTTGAAAACAAAAGTGTTCACTACTATGTTTGATACGCAAGTACAAGCATCTCTCCTTTATGGAGCAGAAATATGGGGTCTCCAAAAACACTCGAGAGTGGAAGGAACTCACACTTTTGTATGTAAAAGGTTCATGGGGTTGGATTCAAGGACCCCAAACCATATGGTTTATGGAGACCTAGGACGCTTTCCACTGTCAGTAAACAGCAGTATTAGGACTATTAAGTACTGGCTTAAACTGTGTCGAATGAATGACGACAGGCTCCCAAAACAAGCACTACTTATGCTTATGAACTCACGCATTAAGAGAGAGTGCAGTTGGACTGAGAAGGTAAAAAAGTTCCTTTGTCAATTGGGTTTTGGCTTTGTGTGGTTCAATAGCGGAGTAAGCAATGAAAAGCATTTTTTGATTCAGCTTAAACAAAGACTGAAAGACTGTTTCCGCCAAGACTGGAACGCAAAGAATAGATGCAGTGACAGATACAGATGGTACTCGACCTTTAAAAATGACTTTGGCTTAGAAAACTATATGAATGTACTCGAGATAAAAAAGTTTAGGGATGTATTTATTCGCTTCAGGTTTGGAATAAACGACATGCATAGCAATGTAAGGTTCAGCCAGCCACAAGACATAACATGTCCATTATGCAAGGAAAGGGAAACTGAGGAGCATTTTCTGTTGAGGTGCCCTGCATACCAACAGCTTAGAGATAAATACATAACACGATTTTTAATCAAGAAACCACGAGTGGATGTATGTACATTCCTAATGCAGGGAACTGATGTCAGAATGACTCGTTCAATAGCGATGTACATTTTATATGCATTTCAAATAAGAGAACAAAAAAGTATGCGATAATTTGAATTCTTTTAAAACATGGAGCAGAGAAAATGTTGCCAAGATAGTGTAATGTGTTTGCCTAAATTAATATTGCAGTCTTGCGATCATGAATGCATACGAAGCTGCAATCATCATTGAACATATTTTAAAAGATTTAACTGTACATTGAATTGCAAGTGTCGTCATCGAGACGCAGGGTATCAATACAGTGATGAGTGGTATTCTTTACTGGAAAGTCTTCAATGTCGTTTGTAATGTATTTCTTGCATAGTGTTCATTGCTATACTGTTTTTAAAACTTGTAAATAGAGGGTAACATCAAATGGGTCGTCGGCCGAATAAAGATCAATCAATCAATCAATCTCTCTCTCTCTCTCTCTCTCTCTCTCTCTCTCTCTCTCTCTCTCTCTCTCTCTCTCTCTCTCTCTCTCATCCCTGAGGTAGGAATTTGTATCCAAAATCCCGACCTTGACGCTCCAATCAGTGTAACTGAAATAAAGTCGGCTATTCAGAGCATTAAAGCAGGGAAGGCGGCTGGTCTCGAAGGGACTCCTGGTGAATGTTTTAAGATAGCGAGTGACAAGATCATTCCATTCCTCACGAGGTTGTTCAATACTTTGTTTGACAGTCAGTATTATCCCAAACTTTGGTCACAGTCAGTCTGGCAGTACCAATTCACATCCTTAGCAAAATGTTTTTTTTAATTTTAGCAAGACGTCTTAGTTCTTGGTTAGAAGTTGAGAGAAAACTATGACCAGAGCAAGCTGGATTCCGGCCAGACCACTCAACAGTATATTTGCACCTTGCATTCCATGATAATGAAGCATGTTTATGGACATGGTCAAGGTAAAGTATATGTGGCCTTTGTAGACTTTAGAAAAGCCTTTGATTCAGTCAATCGCGACCTTTGGAGAATAATGCAAAATATTGGCCTCTCAACTAAATTTACTAATATGATAAAAGCTATGTACATGAATGTGCAATCCTGTGTCAGGTAACAACATGAATTTTTTTCTCCTGTCCTGCTGGTGTAAAACAGGGCACTTCCATCTTCCTTATTTACATCAACACTGTGGCAGACTATGTGCATGGTAAGCACGGAGTGCAGATGCTTCCGGGCACTAGTGGGGTATTTGCACTACTTTTTGCTGATGACATTGCCCTGGTGTCTACTACGCCAACTGGGTTACAAAATCAAATCAACTCTCTAGCATGCATATCAGCGGGCCTTGGACTACAAGTGAACTCTGACAAAACTAAAGTGATGGTGTTCAGAAGAGGGGGATAATTAGCAGAGGACGCAAAATGGCATCTCAACCAAACAAGGATAGAAGTGGTAAATAGGTATAAATACTTAGGCTGCATATTTACCACAAAGCTATAAGAAAGTGCGTCAGTCGCAGAAGCATCCATCAAAGGCAAACAAAAAACTGTTCAGATTATGAAAGCAATGTGGTCGCTCCACAATATTAATCCAAAAGTTTTCCTTAAACTCTTTGATGCCCAGGTGCAATAATCTTTGTTATACGGTGCCGAAATATGGGGTCTTAGAAACCAAAAATCAATCAAAAGAGTCCATGTGTTCGCATGCAAGAGGTTTCTCACGGAGGAGACTAGACACATATACTAAGTCACATGTACACATAGGCATACACTAAGAAATATAGTCATGAACATGACTTTCACACACACACACACATTACACACTCACACAACACACACCAAACACACCAACAAACACAAACATACACAAACACCCACACATGAGCACACAATATATACTGCATCTTACAAAGTGGCATCCACACACCTACTAAGACACTATTACACACAGGCACTAACAACACACACACAATCTTTCAAAAATACAAGCCACACCCCTTTGATCACTACAACTTCTTCAGACAGGAAACACAGGGGGGGAGACAGACGAGGGAGGGGTGTAGTGGTAGTGGGGCGGTACCTACCCACTGGTTGAGGGGGGAGAACTTTCCTGTGAGGCTCTTGAGTGCTTCCTGAGCCATGATCCCCCCCAGGGCAGCACAGAGAGGGGCCAGTCGCCCCCCCGCTGTGTAGGCCATTTTCTCCACTAGCCCTGTGTCCACTTCCACCTGCAAGACACCACACACAGAGACTGCAGGAAAAAAGAAAGAAATAAATGAGTGAAAGAATGAGTAAAAGAGTGAATATGGATAAATAAAAAAGCAAACAAAAAACTGCATGAACAAACAAATTAACAAATCATGAACAAATGATTTGTGTGTGTGGATGATGTGACAACTAACAATCACACTCCTCCTGCAGTGTGCAAGCAATGCACATGCTTTGCTGCAACAAGTCAACATTGGCAGAACCTGCACTTGTAGGTAAAATGCATATTTGTTTAGATTAACATTTTAAAAACTCAAAAGAATGCCACAAAAAACAACTGGAGTGCAAGGAGGAAAGGCTACAGGTGGGAAGGTGGTCTGCTTGAACCAGTTTCACCATGATCTGTATTGCAGTGCAGATATTGTAACATCACCATCATGATACATAATATTTCAGGCCTAAACAGTTTCTGATAAAATGAACAATTAACTTTTTTTAATTTTTAAACTGAGGTGTCCACTGACACATGAACAAACTTGCCAAATATCAATATGAAGACTCAAATTCATAAGAGTTTAGCCCTTCCCAGACCCATCCCATAATCTTTTCACCAAAACCCACGCATCAGACAAGTGTTTGTTACTTCCCAGTTATCAATAAGCTATAAGCACTGCTAGAAAGCAAACACTTCAGGTTGTACTTGGGTTGCACTGGCATATCTTGCATTTTAAGACGGTACAGATTTTTCCCCTCATTATTATTTAGGTGGTAATTCTACTTGTCTGATACAATGTGCCATTCATGTAGCCAAATGTGACATCAGGTCTGCAGGTCATCCAAGGAGGTTGTGTATACATTTGTTTTCAGGATGTTAGAATACACCCAGTTCATCCCTATGTCACAACATGGTTCCTCCATCCAGTCACACCTTACCTGTGGCTGCAGATCCTGAGCTACCTCCTTGGCCAGGGTCACCATCTGTGATGCATCACTGGCACACCTGTCAATTACATCATCAAAGTAGAAACAATGTCACCTGAACACAGATGTTGCTGGCACACCTGTCAACATTATCCTTACCATAGAAAGTCACCGTATCACAGATTCTCTACCGGCACAACCTGTCAATACATCAGGGGCGTTTTGCTTACGCTCGGAATCTTGCAAGATCCTGCGAGGAATAGGCTCATGTCAATATGATGAAAGCAGATCTATATAAAGGCAGGCCTAATATTTGCCAACAAGGAAGGCTAAGCAATACGTCCCAGTGCTAGAGGAAACACTCACATCAGGTGTTGCTGGCACACCTGTCAACATCACTGTAACAGTACAAACACTGTCAGCTAACAGGTGTACTTCTAGTCAGTGCAAGAGTGAAAATTTACACAGGTGTTGCTGGCACACCTGTCAACATCATTGTAACAGTACAAACACTGTCAGCTAACAGGTGTACTTCTAGTCAATGTAAGAGTGAAAATTTACACAGGTGTTGCTGGCACACCTGTCAACATCATTGTAACAGTACAAACACTGTCAGCTAACAGGTGTACTTCTAGTCAGTGCAAGAGTGAAAATTTACACAGGTGTTGCTGGCACACCTGTCAATACCATTGTAACAGTACAAACACTGTCAGCTAACAGGTGTACTTCTAGTCAATGTAAGAGTGAAAATTTACACAGGTGTTGCTGGCACACCTGTCAACATCATTGTAACAGTACAAACACTGTCAGCTAACAGGTGTACTTCTAGTCAGTGCAAGAGTGAAAATTTACACAGGTGTTGCTGGCACACCTGTCAATACCATTGTAACAGTACAGACACTGTCAGCTAACAGGTGTACTTCTAGTCAGTGCAAGAGTGAAAATTTACACAGGTGTTGCTGGCACACCTGTCAACATCACTGTAACAGTACAGACACTGTCAGCTAACAGGTGTACTTCTAGTCAGTGCAAGAGTGAAAATTTACACAGGTGTTGCTGGCACACCTGTTACACAACATCCTTGCACACTTGCCTTCCCATGGCCTGCCACTGTGGATGCAACTTCCTACACCTGGTGTATCATTGGCATTCTTGGCATTCCAGCATCATAGTGCCTAAGGGAGAAGTTATTTTTACCCTGCGGCACCCCTGTTACAACAACAAACAAACAGCAGCAAAGTAGCCCTTAGCATCAATATAAATGCAGACACCCATCATCTTCACAAACACGCATCACTAACACTTTCCTCAACACAGCATGGCAATTACTGTCATCTTTACTATGTCATCCAAGACCCTTTTTATCACAATGACCAATGTTGCACTGTCATATCACACCCAGACTAGACAGACACCTACCAGGGTTGAGGGAGTCGACCGTTGGCTGTCTGGAATCTGTGCAGAGCCAAAAAGCCAGCATGCATTGTGGCAGGGGCCTGTGTGTAGAAAAGTTTCCAATACAAAAACACTTCTAAGAACACAGTTACAGTGTGAACAGGCAAAGGGTTGAGAACAATTTGGACACACACACACACACACACACACACACACAGTATGCGTTTGAACAAGTGCATCCATGCAAATACCCTTCTACATATTCACTTCACTCACCAATGCACACAAGCTAACCCAAACATCTTCACCCACTAACACAGACACACTCATATCATTTCTCTCTCTCTGTGTCCCCTTCCCTACGCACCCCCCCCCCCCCCCCCCCCCCTCTCTCTCTCTCTCACACACACACATGTACACTCAGACACACATGAACACACACAAAAGACACACACACACATACAAGCACACACACACACAACACACACACCTGCATCTTGCTGAAGTCAGGAGTCACCATTGTTGGGGATTTCAGCTGCTGCTCCAGTGTAGCCTTGGAAAAGAAGAGCAATCACCATGAAGCAAAGTCCTCACCCCTACACTGCCGAAAGGCAGGCACAGATGCTATGAGTCATCCATGACAGATTGCAGTGGTCATCTACTCACATGAAATACTGTTGAAAATGAAATGAAGTGCTGGGGTCGGATCCAGTAAAGTGGGTCAAAAGAAAGGGCGGTGGGTGACAGCTAGTCTGACTTTGTATTCTTTCTGAAGGAGTTGTGTGGCCCAGAGATGGGCCATTTTGTAGATGGAGCTTTTGCCCGTCTTGATGGTAAGCATTCAATTTGGTGAGCGTTCATTTCAGCTTGCTGTCCAGCATTTGTCCTCTCTAGATGATTATCTGAAGTTGGCCTGAAGAAGGAGAATTCAACTCCCAGAACTTGCCACCAAGATAACTATCTAGAGAGAACAAACACTTGCCTTCAAGCCAAAACAAGGGCAAGGCCCTTACGCCTCACATGCTTGACCTTGACATGACCTTGATCTTCAGGTGACCTTCAAGGTCAAACAACTAAACCTAGCAATGACATCATACACTAAGAAATGCTTTACACATTTTTCCTACCAAAATACATGTGACCTTGACCTTGGGTCATGCCAAGGTCATGCAACACAAAGCTGTTAATTCAAGACACAGGAAGCACAATGGTGCTTATTGGCACTTTCTACCATGAGATATGGTCACTTTTAGTGGTTCACTACCCCATTTTGGTCACATTTCATAAGGGTCAAAGTGACCTTGACCTTGACGATATGTGACCAAATGTGTCTCATGATGAAAGTATAACATGTGTACTACAATGTTATGAAGTTTGGAAGAGCTATTTTCCATAGTTCAGGGTCAAGGTCACTTCAAAATATGTATACAATCCAACTCCTGTGACCTTGAGCTTGAAGTAAGGTCAAGTCACTATGTATGTTTTGTGAAGCCTTGTCATTCTACACCCTCATGCCAAATTGGGTGTTGATAGACTTAATAGTCTCCGAGAAAAATCCAACATTAAAGTTTTTTACGGATGAAAGAACGCCCGGACGCCCAGTGACCTTGACCTTGATGATATGTGACCAAATGTGTCTCATGATGAAAGTATAACATGTGCCCCACATAATTATTAAGTTTCAAACAGTTATCTTCCATAGTTCAGGGTTAAGGTCACTTCAACATATGTATACAATCCAACTTTGAAGAGCTCTTGTGACCTTGACCTTGAAGCAAGGTCAATCAAACTGGTATCAAAAGATAGGGATTACTTTGCCCTATATACCATATATAGGTCAGGTATACAATCTCAAAAACTTCAGAGAAAATTGAGAAAATGTGAAAAATGGCTGTTTTTTAGACAACATGTATGGTCCCTGCGACCTTGACCTTGAAGCAAGGTCAAGTCACTGTGTATGTTTTTTTGACGCCTTGTCATCATACACCATCATGCCAAATTGGGTGTTGATAGACTTAATAGTCTCCGAGAAAAATCCAACGTTAAAGTTTTAAACGGACGCCCGGACGGACGAAACGGGTGAGTACATAGACTCACTTTTGCTTCGCATGTGAGTCAAAAACACTTGATCTACAAAAGTCTCTTCTCAGGGCGACACAACAAAAGTTGGGCTATTTATCAACACTGTCCTCCTGTTGACCTTGATATAAAAATATGGTTTAGATGAAATATATATCTTCACGGGCTTTAGTATTCCATGACAAGTCATTTCCTCTAACTCTCTTATCAAAATTCATGTGCCCAACAAATACACAGCACACACACTTGCAAAAGCATGATGCACCCTACTAAGTTTGCACCAACCACAAGCATATCACACATGTACACTAAAAAGTAACTGCTATAACATTTCTAGTCCCTTACAAAAGCTAGAAGCAGAGATGTAGCATTTATCAACAACAATCTTTGAACAGATGTATGTGCCTTTGATTGGTTTCTACAGTGCCAATAGCAAATGCCCATGACAGGAGACAGGGACTGGAACGGAGGCACTTACAAAAGCCACTGTGGAGGGAAGTTTGACTTGAGAGACAATGCCACCATTCTCGTAGGGGGGCAGTCCTGGAGGCAAGTTGATCTTGAAGCTGTCTGGTGTCACCTCTGCAGAACACAGACGCTCAAGTCACAGAGGCACAGAAATAAGCAATGCTATTGATTTTTTTTTCCAATGCTATTGATGATGATGATGATGATGATGATGATGACAATGGTGATGATGATAGTGATGATGAAAGCAATCACAACAATGACAAAGGCAATCATAAAGTTAATAATTATGATGATACAACATTTAATTTCAGCAGTTGCATCTGATCTAAACATAGAAACATCTGTTGCATGAAACAGTAGCTTCAGGTTAATTCAACAATCATTTTCTGGTTGCCTAGTGCCCAGTGTGAATACCGCTAATAAACAACAAATCTTTAGGACCAACACAGTTGAGCTAAAATTTTAAGTTTATGTTGAAAACATTGCAAAGAACAGAAATGATTCAGTGGTTTGAGCTCTGGATGCAAATCAAAGTGTCAATGGTTTGGTCCCCAGAAGGAATTCCAAATTTGTTCTGTCATTTCACTCCATGCTCTGCAGCGCTCTGGCTCTCTTAGGGCATCCTTCCCATGTTTACCAGACACTGACGAATCAGGGTTACTGCTGGGCAGACAGCTTTCCTGCAGTGGCTTGAGGAGGCTAAACACAAAACATGTCATGTCTCTACTACCATCTGCTCCCACTTGCCACAGAGGTGAGTTCCTCGCTGTTACTAAGACCTAATAATGCTACTATAGATAATGGCCTCGAAGAGTACAAGTAAAGACTACGGGTGCTGCTTACTGACCGAGAATAGAGAACCGCTGGCCGTTAATCTCCGTGGGTCCATTCACTTCCTTGAAGGTGATAGCGTCCCCCGTCTGTAGTCCGTGTCTCTTTCCATCCATACATGTTACTACTGCTGGAACACTCTGTTGAGGAGACATCCATAGCTAAAATATTTTGACAGAACAAACATTCACGAACATCGCCAAGGCTGGAAGGCTCTCAAACAAAGCATCTACATGCTGTGCCATCTTGGAATGCTGAAACAATGACCCCGCTGACTTTTCCTTGGGTATGGTCACATATTGGCATTCTGAGAATAATTTAACACACAAATCCATACAAATATCTGTATCAACTCTTAAGATCCTGTACCGCCCATTACTGTCCACCCTGCTCAATCCTGTACTACCCATTACCGCCCACCCTGCTCAATCCAGTATTGCCCATTACCGCCCACCCTGCTCAATCCTGTACCGCCCATAGCTGCCTACCCTGCTCAATCCTGTACTGCCCATTACCGCCCACCCTGCTCAATCCTGTACCGCCCATTACCGCCCACCCTGCTCAATCCTGCACCGCCCATAGCCACCCACCCTGCTCAATCCTGTACCGCCCATAGCTGCCTACCCTGCTCAATCCTGTACTGCCCATTACTGCCTACCCTGCTCAATCCTGTACTGCCCATTACCGCCCACCCTGCTTAATCCTGTACTGCCCATTACCGCCCACCCTGCTCAATCCTGTACTGCCCATTACTGCCCACCCTGCTCAATCCTGTACTGCCCATTACCGCCCACCCCACATGGCTGTTACTTGACTGATTTTTCTCTACAATTGAATAATCCTTACAGGACTGGGGAATGAAACGCACGAATGACTCACAAGACCTTAAGAGTTTTTTAAAAGAAGTGAAAGAGACATTAATACATCTGACCGCAGCTGCAACTTTGTGAAACAGAGATTCAAGTACTAATAAGTGAAATGTTCCCTGATGTACTGACTGTAATTGAGGCATTTGTACCACAAACATCAGGACATCTACAATAATTTGTGAAACAAATACCAAGCAAGTCACAACAGCTGGAGTACTCTCAAACATCCATACACATCATCAAAATGAAAAGCAGTCTGCAAACACTTCTGAAAAGAACATCATGCATACAGCCTCTTGATAGCATCATTTCTAGTCCTTCTCTCTAACTCCGAATTCTTGCAGCCAAATGCATCATTCTCCCCTTGCTTTCCTGAAGTAAAGGCCTGCAAAGCCTAGGATTCCTTGCTTAAATTCTAGTAATCAGGTAGGACAGTTATGGCTGTCCTAATGCTATGGGCAGATGGATTTCTAGGATGGGAAAGCAAATTTTATTACGTTGCCCTGGGGAATAAATTGTAAAGTTTGTAAAACCTGTGTCAAAAATGACATTTTCAGTTCAAAAGATGACAGTGACAATACATTATGAAGCCATAAACCTCAACTTGGCTCAAGCATTAGATTTACTGATATGACATTCCTACCCTGAGAAACACAACAGAAAAAAAATATACAGACATCAAGAAACATATCTTATCAATTAAATACTGAAAGTTCCCATAGTTTTGGTGTTCACACCACCTGAGCCAGTGGGAAATATACAGCCATTACATCCCAGGACATTTTCTTTCCATACAGTCATCAGTTTGAGCAGTAGATCGAAACACAGACATTTACAAGTGGTGTAAAGCTCGTGGTGAGAAAATGAGAGAAAATGCCGAAGCTACAAAAAGAAAAGACTAGCATGAGACAACTTGAAACACTCATATAGATTTAAGGTGCTCTAAAGAAAGAATCCAGATTTCTCCTCTCCCAAGGATTGAACCACGGCACTGCGCCTCGCACATAATCAAACGCCTAAGCTTGCTCGAGTAAATCCGCCTGTCAAAAGACAGGGTCTCAACAGGCGAGTAGAGGTTGAGGAGCCGACTAAGCACTCATGCAGGAGGGGAGACTACTGGATATGAGACTCCAGGATCTGGTGATCTACAATGTAAACATGATGGAAGGTTGAGGACGCTCCTTTTGGATAAGATAATTCAGCTCATAAGATACATCCCTTCAAAATCAAAGAAAACACAAATGATACATGAGGTCCAAGAAAACTTACATCGGAAATGTTGCTGATGAAAATTTCTTTAGGGTCTTCACCATCCGCATCCAACACTTCAAACCTGTCTCCAAAGTCACAGAATCCCACAGCAAAAACTCCATACACATCTGCCACAATGAACTGAAACAGAAAGCAAAATAATAATCTTAATATTCATTTATTTATTAATTTATTTCTTTATTCATTTATTAAACTTTCTTTCTGCAGTATGAGGAATCTGTGTGTTATCAGATGAGAAAAAGCACATAGTTTATCTAACAGTCTTCCCTCAGTTTTGGGTGGTGGTTGTTGCTGTCATTCCATTTTGTTTGAAATTCACATTATCTACACATGCAATGAACAACTGAGGGGGAAAACATATAAGAAAGAGCAGCAACATTTATTAATTATTGCTACACATGTGAAGTTAATCCAGTGGACATGCATCATCTGTTTGATATAATGTTTTGCTGTAGGAGATGAAGGATCCGACTAGTCAGCTAATAATAATTTTCTCTTTAACTTTATTTTCAAATGACACAGCAAGTCTTGAAACAACAAAAAAGAACTTCACACCCCAATCTCCTATCCCCTAAAAGCCAGAAGGAAAGAATAAAAGACAAAAGCAAAGAATAAAAGAAAAATTAACAAGAAGGGCAAAGCCCATACGACTCACATGCTTGACCTTGACCTTTATATGACCTTGACCTTCAGGTGACCTTCAAGGTCAAGGTCAAACAACTAAACCTACCAATGACATCATACACAAAGAAATGCTTTACACATTTTCCCTACCAAAATACATGTGACCTTGACCCAAGGTCAAGGTCATCCAAGGTCATGCAACACAAAGCTGTTAATTCAAGACATAGGAAGCACAATGGTACTTATTGGCACTTTCTACCATGAGATATAGTCACTTTTAGTGGTTCACTACCCCATTTTGGTCACATTTCATAAGGGTCAAAGTGACCTTGACCTTGATGATATGTGAACAAATGTGTCTCATGATGAAAGTATAACATGTGCCCCACATAATTATTAAGTTTGAAACAGTTATCTTCCATAGTTCAGGGTCAAGGTCACTTCAAAATATGTATACAATCCAACTTTGAAGAGCTCCTGTGACCTTGACCTTGAAGCAAGGTCAACCAAACTGGTATCAAAAGATAGGGCTTGCTTTGACCTATATACCACTTGTAGCTAAGGTCGCCATTCTCAATAACGTGGGAGAAAATTGGGAAAATGTGAAAAATGACTGTTTTTGAGACCACATTTATGGCTCCTGTGACCTTGACCTTGAAGCAAGGTCAAGTCACTATGTATGTTTTTTTAGGTCTTGTCATCATACACCATCATGCCACATTTGGTGTTGATAGACTTAATAGTCTCCGAGAAAAATCCAATGTTTAAGTTTTTTACGCCCGGACGGCCGCCCGGACAGACGGACGGACGCCCGGACGGACGGACGGACGCCCGGACGGACGGACGGACGACACGGCTCAGTACATAGACTCACTTTTGCTTCGCATGTGAGTCAAAAACAGAAATGTGAAAGAAAAAGAAGAAAGAAAGAAAAAAAAAACAGAAAAAGACAGGAAATTCCAAAAAGGAAGATGCTCAAAACGCAATATGTAAAGTGTTATTTTCCATCAATGCTAACACTTGTACATTCTGAGCCTACATTATGGGTCATGCATCCATACACAGGTCTGCATGACTAGGTGTTCCCATCCTGCAAGCATGTTGTACAGGTGTAGGAACGGGGAGTGCCTATCTGCACACAAGCAAGTGCACCTACACTGATGGGTGGAGACTGGCTGCGGCAGAACTTGTTGATGGAGATCTGCAGCTCCAGGGGGCATTCTGTGAGAAGCACGCACTGTAGAAGGAAGAATGAATGAACGAATGAACGAATGTATGAATGAATGAATGAATGAATGAGTGAATGAGGTTTAACAGCCTATCACTAGTATCAGTATCAGCCTTTGTAGGCTATGAAAGGTTATCAGCTACAAAATAAACAAAATCTGGATAGACTAATAGCAAGTCAAGTTTCCATTTTCTCAGTTATTTGCCTTCAATGAGTCCCATAGGGAGACATGGCAGGTCCATTCCTACCCCATAGTCACAGGACCACATTGCAGCAGTGAAAGCAGAAGTGCTGTCAGCCCAATACACGACATTAATTAATGTGCATAAAGTGGTGGCAGTCACCGATGGTTAAACTTAAAGCAAATATCACAATTGAAGAAAGAATGTGCATATGTATCTTTAATAATGTGCTGTTTGTTCTGAAAGGAAGCTCTAACTTTGCGCTCACTAATACTCTTTACTGCAAACTGAATAGTACTTAGAAACCAAATATCAGAATGAAACCTAAGCAAGGCAAAGGAAAGAATAACAATTCTCTTTTTTCTGTTAAAAAATAATAATTTGCTTGTGAAATTACAAAGGCTGCAAAGTGTTACTGTAAACTGAAATACCTGATTGACATGTTCTTTTTTATCCTAGACTCTCTCTCCCTCTCTCTCTCTCTCCCTCTCTCTCTCTCTCTCTCTCTCACACACACACACACACACACACACACACACACACACACACATACGTATCAACACAAAGCATGCACATACACACATGTATACACTCACCTGAAACTGCTTGAGGTAGCTGAGGTCTGATGTTGGGGTGAGTTCTGGGGACAGAGTCTGTACTGTGACATAAGGATTCAGCTCAGCTAATCTGGCAACACTGGCTTCTGCCCTGAAATACAGGAACAACAATCACATACATTAGATCAGATACATGATTAGTCTCAAAGGACTATTACACATAAAAAGCTATTTAAGGCCTGTGGAGAATTAGAACATTAAATGTCAAATACTGAATGGAAATATGTTTATAGTTGTTTTCTTTAAATGCTTCTATGAAACCTTGATAACAAATATCAGGTATACAAATATGCTGCTCGTGTGGTGATACTTGCTGGTCACTGGCAGTTATCAGGGTTTTTGTGTGTCTGTATTTGTTTCCCTGTTAATGGTCAGAGGCTAAAGCTGTGTGATATGACTGCACTTGTTTTCCTGATAATACTACTGCTGATCACCCTGGTCTCAGCGAGCCCAGCACAGTCTGTACCTTCATTGAACGTTCTGATGCTCTACACCTGCTAGAGAGAGGCTGCCTCACTAAATAAATTCACAAAGACGGCAATACAAATAATTGGAACACCTGTAGAAACTTTCAGCCAGATCCACCAACTTTGGAGTGAGAAAGATGACAGGTATCATCATGAGAAATGCAGATCACCTCCTCCACACAGAATTCCACTCCATACTTTGATCTCGTCCTCCAAAAACACAGACAACATGGATCTTTTATACCAGTTGCTATAAGTGCTTTACACACCATGGCGATGCAATCACTTACCTTTGCTCATTTTATTTAACCCCCTGGTTTGTAACTTTCTGTCTTGCATTGCAAAGTTGCTGTTGTACACACCCATTTACCCGCTACCAGTGAAACACAACTTCCGTATTTTGGATGAATAACATACATGTTAACTGCTCTGAACATGTCTGGGTTCTTTGAAAAACTCTCATGAAAAGCGACACAACCTTCTAGGAACAAGCAAATCCAAGCACCAACCAGAACCCAGCTCCATGCTCATGTTTCAGTAATTAGGAAATACTTGTACATCACCCTCAT